>CAUHTR010008073.1:0-16993 GCA_959609185.1 Schmidtea polychroa
TTTTAGATTTACTCATTCAACGCAAATCGAAACATTATGAGACTGAAATATATAGAAAGTCGACGGATACTGGTTTATATACAACGCCTGATAGTTTTTGTGAGTTTAAATATAAAAGGAATATGGTGAGAGGATTAGTGTTTCGTGCTTGGTCACTATCCTCCACGTTTGCTAATTCAGTAAAAAGTATTGATGTATTGGTTGAGTTGTTACTTAAAAATGGCTACTCTAAATCTTTTCTTGAGAAGATGACAAAAGTGACTATGGATAAGTTAATGTTTAAATCTGATAACGTTGGTATGCGTACGTCTGAATCTGAGGTACCTATTGATCCTGAGGAAAGTACTATGTTAAATTCGGAAAGTGACAAGAATCGATCCAATCGCATGGAGCCGAAATATGTGTTAGTATTGCCTTATTCGGAGGGTTTCAGAGAATTTAAACATAAAATTCTCAAATATGTAGACAAGGATCAATTCAGGATTGTTTCCACTTCTTGCAAAGTTAGCAGTATGTTTACTAGTAAATGTCCAACGCCAATTGGTTTGTGTTCTGAGCTTGTGTATCAATTTTCATGTAATGGGTGTAATGGCATATACATTGGAGAGACTGCCCGTCATCTCTGCACCCGAGTTCTTGAACACTGTCGACCAAAAGGATTGACTAATATTAGTAATCATGTTAGGAAATGTGTCAGTAAAAAAATAGGTATCTCTGATTTTAAAATTATTTCAAAAGGTTTAAGTAATTATTGGGAACGAGTAACTTGTGAGGCATTGTTGATTAGATATTTAAATCCAAAAATAAATGATCAAGTTGCCCGTTCCACGGAGATTTTGAATGTGTTTAAGTAATTGAAGGATGAAGGTTGGGAGTCTTGTTTGTGGTATAATAATGTTTGTGTTTTGTAAACTATGTAATTTTTTTAAATTTGTTAATTTTATGTTGAATGTTAAATGTTATTAAATTAAAATTTAATTTTAAAATAATATGTATGTGGGTTATGTAAAATATGGTTTGGTTTTTTAAAATGTTTTTTTTGAAATATTTTTTTTTAAAATATTTTTTTTAAAATTTTTGATACAGTTTGGAGATGATTATTATTAGTTAATTTGTTTAGATATTGCATATTTTATGTCTTATTATTGATTATCCAGATTGCGGCCTGACGAAGATTGTTGTACAATTGAAATATATCGCGTTTATGTTGAATTTATTGAGTTGGCGTTTCTCTATTATTTGTAATAATAATAATAATAATACTTGTTTACTTTTTATAATAAGTTAAGTATTTTTTTTTATATTTTTAATGATGTAGTAAAATTTTTATATTTAGTTTTTAATACAGTAGTAGTCTGCAGTCAGCATGCAGCTATAATTATCTCAAATATAATATAATAATATTAATATTAATAATAATATTAATAAAACTGTAATAATAATAATAATAGCAATATACACTACTGTCTTGATTTGTTTAATAATACCCTTGTGTTGAGCAATACCCTTTCGAGTTGTTGAACTTGAGCAGTACCCTTACGACAAATACCCATAGGGGAACAGAATATTTTGTCGGATAAACTCGGGTATATATGTTGGGTTTTTGGTTAATTTAAGTCGGTTACCTCTGACTCCTCGTGTCCTTTAAATCAAAACAATAACGACCCAACGTATATTGAAATAACAAAATATACACTCTTTTCTCATCACTTTACAATCAATAATCAAAGTTATGTTTGACCGATTCTCCGCTCGGTGTTGATGCTTTGATAAAGATAATATTCACCTTTTATTCTCTTAGGTTCTCTTGACCAACGTTTTCCTCTTTTTCTATTTGATTTGATCCTTTTCACGCTTTTATTCTTATTCTATCTCTTCTTTTACCCTAATCTCCTAAATTCGTTTACGCCTTTTCCTAAGCTCGGTTTCTTCTTACCCTACCTGAGGCAAAATGCCGATTTGCTCTGATTTTCCCTTTCCTTATATACTACTCGAAATCGGGATGACAAATGGTTATTGCCCAGCCAATCTTTCACTTGACATTTGCTTCCACGTATCTGCTTCGGCTGTCAACCATAAGGGTCCAACGAACCAAAATAATTAATGGCCCGTCCGGCCTTTCTACACGCACTATCTTCTCCTTGATCTTTTCCAAATCTTTCTTCTGTTTACTTTTCTTCTTGTTTACCCAGCTCAGGTTTCCTTCATCTCTCGGGTTCTCCATTGGCTCGGATTTCCCGTTAGCTCGGGTTTTCTATTAGCCAATTAATTAATTAACATTTTCTGTTTTTACACATTTGAATGCTTTTCGACCCTTCCTAACCATTTTCTGATAAATCCCTAACCATCATCTTGTTGACCATTAGCTACTCTATACCTGTCCCGTTTTCCCAATTCGATTTCGATGATTTTACCATTTATTGATTTTTCTTGGATTTCCAGATTCTTGCCTTTCGTAACTGCTTTTGCCATTTCCTAATACTGCTTCCATAGTACTTTCCTTTACTATCGATTCTGTGCATGATCCCGCTTTTATTTGTCCTTTTTCTTCACTTACTTTTCTTTTAAATTATTAACCTAAATTTCATTTAAATTTATTTTAATTTACGGACCTCAACATATATATTAATACTAATAATAATAATATAATAATAATGTCTTTAGAAATAATAATGATAATAATAAGATATATGGCTTGTTCGAAAGGTCTTGCATTAGGCTTTAAAATGAGCTATCGTTCAATAATTTTCGTTAGCGGGAACTCTGTAAATTTAAATTTTAAAATATGATTTTGAAAAAAAAATAATAAAATAGTCAAATGATCTTGAAAAATGGTCTCGGGAAAATGTTATTAACTTTACCAATAATAACGATCACCTCTATAGCTCATTCGAAAGGTCTTGCACTAAGCTTCAAAATAATCGATCGTTCGATGAAATAAAATGATAGGAACAATAACGTTTGGCATGCCAAATAGTAGGGCACCGCTAGCACACTTAATAATATTTTTTGAAAAATAATAACAAAATAATAATAATGAGTCATCGCGATGAGTTATATGACCTTGGATGAGCCATACGTCCATGAGAATGACCTCGGATGAGTCATACGACCTTGAAATGACATTGATTATTCACGGCCTTTGTTTAAATGGCCTTGAAAAATTTTGACCTTGACGAGGCATTGGATGAGTCATATGAGTCTTTGTTTAAATGACCTTGATGATTCATGTCTTTGTTTAAAATTTAACCTTGAAAAAAATTTCTTGTCGCGGGGGGGGGGGGGTGCTAGCGGTGCACAATCCATCTACTCAAGAGCATATCCCTAACACTATATATATATATGTGCCCTACTTATTGTATAAACTATTCTATCGGGGACTGTTCTTTACAAATATAGGTGTCTGTGACCTACTTATGTTATATAATGTGTAGCGGGGACTGTTTCAAAGATGACTTGATTAATTTTGACTTGAAATACATAAAAAAAATCCATGAAAACAGAAAAATTAGGTGAAAAACTTAAAAAATACCATAACCTACATAAAATTACTAGTTGACCTACTTAAAAATATTAAGCAAAAAATTCCTCAGTGGGGGGTCTGTACCCACGAGGACCAATCCATCTACTATACGTTTATATAATTGTATTGAAGAATGGAAATTTGTATAAATGATATTTTTGTAATTTAACTTATCTTTATATTGATTTATAATAAAGCCTACCAGACTGGTTACACGAAATTTTAGAATTTAAAGTTTGTTAAAATAGATCCGAGACGTTATAATTTTTATGCTTTTGAATAAAAAAACTCATTTCAATAAAAAACAATGCATTCTAATTGCTTTATTTTGTCAAAATTTAATCGAAAATTTATTTTATAAAATCATTACATAAAGATGTTTAATCATCAAACTCTTCGGCATTGTCAAAAGCTGCATGTTGAATTTCATTCGGATTTAAATGAATAATCATAGGTTTCATATAATAATAATCAACAGTAAACAAATAGCGATTTAATGTATCAAATATACGATTATTGATTTGCAGTAAACATCTTATTCGTTTTGACAATAAATCGAACTCCTAAGTTTTCAACAATTAACAAAAATAAACTTAAAAATTAACCGATTCATTTTTAATTTCTTTGTTAGTAACTCTGTTAGCTCTCATAATCTTACCACATATGTCATTACACTCAAAAATTCTTTGTTGACCTAAAAGAGCCAATATGGTACAACCAGCCCATTGAAGACCTTCACCGAATACTTCACTAAAAAATGATATATTTTAATCATTTATTGGAACTGTCAAAAAAATTAATTCACAATAATTTGAGATAATGTGCCGTCAACAAACCCGCCCAAATCTAGTACTATTCGGTAAAATTGTTATGTGGCTCAACCAATTATTAATAAAAATATTACATAATTATTTCTCCATCTCGTTGGTGTGTGCTTGGGTGTGATTAGTGGATTTGTGAAGTTACACCGTGTGCAGTGAACAAACGCATCTATAATACAGGTTGGTGTGCACAACCAATAATAGATGCGTCACTACAGTATTACATAATTACAGTGTCTTTCTGATGAAACAGTTATTTTTTTATTTAACCTTTCAGTGGGCACGCTGTCATAAACATTACGACAAATGTGCATTATCGCTTCCCCACTCTAACCACTTAGTTGCTAGCATCGAGCTCCGAGCTATGCTATCGTCAGTGTCTTTCTAAACTGCAGACGTGCCGGGTGTGCTTAGAAGTTTTTGTTATAAATTGATATTTGGAAATTTCCATTGAGCGTAAATTTTACGACACGCGCCTTTAAGTGTAAGTATATTAAATAAACTACTTTTTTTTCTATTTATTTCTCATTTATATTGTTTCTTTTATAGCTAAATGTAGTTTTCTACACTCTTGAATATTGGCGCCATAAATGCTCAAAATTTATATAAATTTGCCTTTCCAGGAAAGGCTCCAAAGCATCGAAGAATTTTTCTAAAAAAATTGGCATTGACCATGATGAAAGAGCATCTTATCTTTAGATCAAATGTCTACCGCAAGATATAGCTGCTTTTCTCAAAGTGAATTACGGTAGGGAAGTTGAACCGATAACAAAAGAAGAAAACAGAAGCCTTCCAAAACGCGGTGTTTTTTCGGTTATGTGCAGTGGATAAGAAAAGATCATCAGCATCAATTAAGTGTTGCCGTTGCAGCCCTTTACGTGCAAGAACCATTCTTCAGTTGAGGTGGTTTGTAACAATTGTAAGGATGAGAATATTGATTCTGATTAAAATAAAATAGGTAGATAAAATATTTTGTTTTGAAATATTTACATATTTATAGTGTTGTTTCGTTCTTTTTAAGAAAGTCAAATAATTTATCAATTTTCATAACCTTACAGAAATTTCCTAACATTTATATAAAGAAAACATCACTTGCATGGAGAAAACTCGATGACGCAAAATTTACGACAAACGGGCGCTCAAGGGAAATTACTCAGCACAACTGCTGAAAGGTTAAAGTAAATTTTAAGACTTGAATTTTGATCCATATAGATATGAAATCATTATTCAAGTTCTTAAATATTACTTTCTATCAACATTTTTCATTAATTTTCAGGGTTTATTTAGGATTATGTTATTTGGAATTATTTCGATATAATGTAAGTCAGAAATATTTTAATAATAGTTAATTGTTATTAATAATTGTAATGAATAAACGCACTATAATAATTTTACAGACATTATTGGAAATTTTTAGAAAAAATGACGGAAAAAATTTTGACGAAAATTCCGAAAACTCAACTTTGAGTTGTATAGATAATAAAGACATTATTTCGTAAAATTTTTCTTCAATTTTTAATAAATTTAATATTAGTTTTTATGAGTTTTTATGAACATGACAAAATTCGACTAATTAATGCCTTTTATAAATGTTGAAAATTTCGAAGAATTTGGAGAATTACTTGGAATCACCAAACAATCGATTGGAACAATAATTTACAGATATAAAAAATATGGAGAAATTTGCAAACAGAAAAGGGGTACCAGAAGACAAATTAATTCAGAATAGCAGGGAAATAATTTGTTGGATTTCGTAGAATCCAATTTTATGCATCTTTGGAAGAAATAAGAATTGTGTTTGGCGATTACTTTATTTATTTATAGTTAAAAATATGTGTTTATTCATTACAACGATTCTACACATCGAAATTTTTCATGCATTTTTTACTATGTGTTGTGTTCGTGTGTGTCAGTTTACTTTTTCTACCACTTTCCCACGTTCTATATTAAATGCGTTTGTTCATTGCAACGCTAAAAATCAACACACAGGTAAGTTTGTAAGTTTTTATAATATACACGTATTAATTTTATTTTTACATTATAGATACGTTTGTTCACTGCAAACGGGTGTATAATTTTTTATCTTAGTGTGTTTTCTCTTTTATGATTCGGTGTGTGTGCTAATTATTCCAGAACTGGAATTACATTGTTCGATATTTTTGTTTGACCACATCAAGCGAAATTGAAAATTAAGATTTATGTAAATACAGATTTTGTGAATATCTTTTTTGAAATGTATCTTATTCTATTCTATTTTTATATTACTTATTGAAACAAATTAGAAATTACAGTTTGAATTTCTTATGATGAAATCCACCACAACAATGAACTTATGTTTCAGTTTTTCATATTTGGAAAGTTTTAAAAATTTTAAGTTATTTGTCATGAAATCATTAACCAATTCCAATATATTTAAAATATTTTCGAAATCTCTAGAATCATGTTTAGAAATCTCAAACACAAATAGTTTCATGTTTTTAAGAACATAGCCGATTGAAAAACATGAGTATCGTATATTACTCGCGTAAAGGCCGAGTAATTTTGGATATATTATTATATATTTCCCAAAATATCAAGTCATCTATTCTTGACATTTTAATCAACCAAATTTGAGGGGTAGGCTTATATGCGAGTATTATTAAGTTAGAAAAATATGTAAAAAGAGGAAAAGATTTTAAATAAAAACTTAAATAATAATTGGCAAAGAATTTTAAGTGATGATTACATCACAATCCTATTACTATTACTTAGAGAAAAGATGGTATTTATTAATATAATAATAGCAACTTTTCCTAATTCTTGTCGGCCTTAATCTGATTGTGTTCATTCATTTGTCGCAAATTTATGAGTAAATTACTCAGTTTTCGATTAACAGCCTTTCATATGAAGCATAAAATAATTTATCATTAGTTATATATCACTAAAATATAAGTGTTATTTTAACAATGGATAGGTGGAATTTTTGATAAACATCAAGATCTTCAAATTTTTAAGAAACCAAGTATAATTCTTTCAATTGAATAAGTCAAGTAAAATTATTGTTTCACTTTAAGTTTAAATAAAAAATCTTACTCGAAATTCTTTTTCACTTTGTTATCTGGCTTAGAAAATGAATATAAAATTGTTGACCAAATCATATAAAAAGCAGAATCGTCATAATCAAAAATTGCATAATTTGCATCATTTTCTTTTCTAGTCCAGAAGTTAATTTCTAAATTATCCTCATCTAATATTTTCATCTGATAAAGAATTTCTTGTAAACTATTTAAAAAGAATTTAAAAATTGAATTTTCAGTACATAATCTCTCTTTTGTCAATTCCCAGTGTTGCTTAGATAATTCAACTTGCTAAAAATTTATATTTAAAAAACATAAATATTTATATTCACCTCTGCTGTTCCAACGTTATCCAAAACATTGTTAATTTTGTAAATTGAAAATTTTTTATTCAACTTATTTCTTAATTTATCCATTTCCGCACCTAAAATTAATAAAAAAATATATTGATGCAAAATCTGTACTATTGGATGTAGAATACGGCTGTGGAAATATATTTATGAAGGGGTAAGCTTGTTTGATATCAAGTGCTTCACTTATGTTCTAAATTCAATTATCAAAAATTAAATTAAAAAATTGTAATACCAAATTGTTTTCTATCTGAAGTACAAATATTATACAATTTCCAAATGTGTTTAGAGCAGTTGATACTTCTGTTGTCAAGTTTGGAATTTCAATAACTTTCCTTAATTCCTCATTAAATATTTTGACTAATTCCTGAAATGATTTTCCATTAGTACGTCCAAATAAATTCGATGGCATATGATCCATTAAAAGAGAAATATAATGTTTCAAATTATTTTTTAACTGAACAAATAATTAATATATATTATATAAAAAAATACAACTCACAAGAGAGTCACTAAGATATTTTAATTTTGATAGAAGCCAATAAATACCATCATAGCCAATATATTTACAAATGTTTATTATATGTTCTTTTCCTAAATAACCATTATACAGTTTCATTATAACTTCAAAACAAGAGTTCAAAGTTTTGCTTCCCCATAATTGATCAATACGATCATGAACTGCTGACTCCGAAGGACGAGATCTATACGACTCTAGTATCGGTACAAATCTAATAATAATAATAATAATAATAATAATAATAATAATAATAATAATAATAATAATAATAATAATAATAATAATAATAATAATAATAATAATAATTGTGAGGTGTTTTCAGCTAAGAGTTAAATATTTCAATGATTTATCAAAATAATTTTAAATTGTAAATAATTGACTATTAAAATAACTTTTAAATAATTCTTAAATTGGATTTTTTAAGTTGAAATTTTTGAATTAAAAATTAAAATAGCTTTTTAAAAAAGAAACTCAAGGAAAACCGATAAATATTAAACCTTGGAGACAACCAGTCAACTTGGGAGGTAAAATAGATGAAGCGATAAAAAACTTATGAGAAAACAATATTATCAAAAAGTGTAATTCGCCATGGAACACTCCATTAATATGCGTCTGGAAGAAAGAAAAGCAAGATATCAGATTATGTCTTGATTTCAGCCAATTAAACCTACGGAGAATAATGTCTCAGCAACAACGTTTATCAAAGATTTAAATCAGAAAATTGCAATTAGAAAAAGAGAAAAATCATTGCCATGGTTTACCAGGGAAAATTATAACAAATTCACCAAGTCAAATACCACAAAAATTGACTTCAACATTGCACGAAAATTCTTTGCAATAAATGCCATATATAGGGATGTGACACTCGAAGATAAGAAGAGATTGATTATTCTAACAGAAAATATCATCAAAAATACGTGCAATTCCCTAAACAATATAAACTGGCCCAATGTTCTCACAAATTTCACAATCCCAGATGAATGGACAAAGAAGCTCAAACCTAATGTCAAATCCCCAATACTCAGGGAAGAGGACGAAAAACTTATCAATTCAACAGAAAATGTACTCAGAACACATGAATTCGATAACATACGGGATCAAAGAACCACAATAAAATACTTCAATTTCATGATCAAAAGATCAATAGTTGGAGTACCTAGATCCTTCAACCTCGGCAAACATATAGCAAGTCTGCCAAACAACGAGGTAGCTCAAAAAGCAGAAGCCAAAAAAGCAGCAAATGTTCCAGATTTGAATGAAAACAAACAAGAAGTGGACGTACAAATACCACAAAAAGAAGAAGAAAAAATTGAAATCCATGAAAAAGCAAAAAGATCTCCAATGAAATTCCCATCTCCATACTCAACTGATTCAGGAGAAGAAAGAAGATCACCATCAATCAAATCAATAATAATCGGTGAATCCTACTATGGAGATTCTACTGATGATTTAGGATCTGAACCAGAAGATAGCGACTATGAAATAGAAGCTAAATATGCAAGATTTGACTACAAAACAAAAGAAAAATCGACTACGAGTGAAAAGCAAATGACAGTCATAAAATACTCGGAAGATGAAAGCTCCAACACAAAAAGAGAAAATGAAAAAGCCACTATTGAATTCAGAAAACAATTCGAAAAGGCAGTAAAGGAAAAAGAAAAAGCGGACAAAAAACGCAAAGAAGAAGAAGAGAAAGCCAAAATGGCAACACAAGAAAAAGTATCAAAAAAACGAATAGAGGAAGAAACGGAAGCCCAAATTATCGTTATATCTCAAAAAGAAAATGACCGAAAAAGAAAAAAAAACCAAAAAGAAAAACGGCAAAAAATGAGAAAATATAAAGACAAAGAAGCAAAGAAAAAACTTCAAAATTACTACAAATCTAGCTAAGAGTAAGGGTCTATAAAAGACTTGAATCTTACCTGTTCCTTATATATTAATTATATAGTTGTTTATTATTTTATGCTAGTATAGAACTAGGGTCCTGTAGACCTGAATTCTATCCTGTACTCTTACATATTTTAATTGTGTACTGTTTTCTATTGCTAATAATTATTGTACCCCCCTATGAGGTTAATTTGCGTCTGCGTGCACGTTGTATTATGAGATGGTGTTTGTGTTTGTATGTGCACAGACGCGATCAGTGTCATTTTTTTTGGTGAATTATCATTTATGTCTCGCGTCTGTGTGCGCTTTTTACTTTGACATTGGATTGATTTGTGTGCGCACACAGACGCGGACAATTGTGAATTCAGATTTTGGATTTTGAGTTTTTCGATTTTCTGGAATGTGGTAGAGTTTTTGATTTGCTTTAAAGTGATCAGAGTTGCTTTTAAAAAGATTTAGTTTGATCGAGAAGTGTTTGAAAATAAATTTTTGGGAATTTAATGGCTTCGATTAATACAGATAATTACTATGATCATAAATGCAACAGGGACGTTCACACATCTCAGGATGGTAAATGTGTGACGTGCAATGATGGATTTATTGAAAGAATTGAATCTGATAACTCAATGAAAAATGATGATGATGCCTTGAATGTTTTTCATATTATTCGTCATAACTCAATGGAAAGTGATGATGATGCCTTGAATGTTTTTCATCTTATTCGTCATATTCCTGGTGGAAGTACTACAAACGAAACTGATGGTTCCTTTTTTTATTACTCCAAGAGATCCTGATAACAGAAATAGTGTTTTTGGCCAACTAATATCAAATTTATTTGGTGGATTGCTGCCGCTGGATTTTAGATCCGATTCGTCAGATTACATATTTTCAGATCAAAGTTTCGACGATTTTGTAACGAGTATTATGAAATAATTTGAACAAAGTGGTCCTCCACCAGAAAATGAGGCAGATATTGAGAAATTACAAGTCAAGAAAATCACCGCACCTAATGATACAGGTTCCATTTGGCCGATGTAGTGTACAGATACCCTGTTCAGTGTCCCTATGCCGAGTATAGCAGAGATGTTAGATAAATTGGGTGGAGCAAAGTATTTCAGTTCGATAGATCTTGGAAATGCATATTATCAAGTAGAAATAGAAGATGAATCAAAGCTAAAAACGGCATTTTCAACCAAATCAGGGCAATACTGTTTTAACAGAATGCAATTTGGAATAGCAGCGGCACCAGGTACGTTTCAGGAACTGATGGGAAAAGTATTAATGGGTACGAGATATGCAGCAGTATACCTAGACGATATTTTGATATTTACAGAAACGATCAATCACCACTACAAAGTTTTAAATGAAGTGGTGGACAAAATTGGAAAGGCGGGTCTTAGGATAAACCCTGAAAAGTGCCATATCCTTATAGAGGAAGTCAAATTTTTAGGTAACATAATCAATAAAGATGGAAAACAGACGGACCCATCAAAGCTAGACGCGATTAAATCATTTGAAAAGCCAAAATGTGTTAAGAATCTGAGAAGCTTCCTAGGAATATGCAATTACTACAGAAGATTTATAAAGGAATACGCAAAAAAGGCAAGTTTTAGAAGAGCTATGCGGGTTAAACAACAAAAAATTAATTTGGACTGACGGATGCAACATCGCATTCGAAAAAATGAAAAATGCTTTAATGTCCTCACCTATTCTAGGGTTTCCAGATTTCGAAAGAGAATTCATTCTGGATACTGATGCAAGTTTTGACACGATTGGAGCAGTATTATCACAGAAAGACGACAACGGGTGCGAAAAGGTTATAGCATACGGTTCTCATGCAATGAGTAATCATGAAAAGGGATATTGCATAACAAGGAAAGAGTTTCTGGCAATCTATTATTTTTGTCAACACTTCAATCATTATTTATATGGAAAAGGGTTCATTTTGAGAACGGACCATAAAGCTATCACGTTTATGTTATCCACAAAGAAACCAATAACAACGCAATTTCAGACATGGATTAATTACCTCAGTAGTCTGGATATTAAAATACAGTATAGAAAAGGTACTGATCATGCAATTGCAGATATGTTGTCAAGGAGTACATGTGGAACATGCACACAATGTTTATTGGCACACGAAGACGCGAAAATGGAAAGAATGAAAACCCGAAGAATAAACACGATGGAAAAAGCAAAAAGATAATACAGAAATAGAACAAATAAAAGAGGAAATAGCACAGGGTTCAAGTTGGAAATTTATACTGGTAGACAACGTGGTGAAAACTATAAAGGGTAAGATATGGATACCTAGAGAAAAAAGACAAGAAATGATAAAGAGTATGTATATTTTGCTATCACACGCAGGAGCAGAAAAGGTGACAAAATATTTAGCGGACAATTACGATATGGGAGACATAAAAGAATCAGTTAAAGAAACAATTGGACAATACGAGGCATGTCAAAGAACGAAAGCTGTGACAACAAAGATGAAGGAAGAGACAATAAAGCTGACATCAGAGGAGCCGTGGGAAAGTGTACATTGATATATGTGGCCCATTACAAGAAACATTCAGAAAGAAAAGATATATAGTCGCAATGATTGATCAATTTAGCAGATATATCTCTCTGACTGCTGTCGCTAAACAGGATGAAGAAATGATGAAGAAAATAATACAACAAAAATGGATTCTTAGATTTGGAGCACCAAAGGAAATTCACACAGATTGTGGAAAGTATTTGAATCTAAGACGATGAAAGATTTTACAAAATCAATGGGAATTCCACTGTGCTTTTCAAGTTCATATCACCATAATACAAATGGTGTGATAGAACGTCAATTCAGGACAATAAGAGACTATATAAATGCATCATTAAAAGAAAAAAAGTAGAACAGATTGGGCAGAGATCATACCAGAAATTGAATTTACCATTAATGCAACATGAAAGTTCTACAGAAGTAATACAATTACAGAAGTAATTACAATTCTATAGTAAAGCGACGATTTCACAAAAAGAAGATACAAGAGAAACCACTCAGACAAAGAGATCATTCAATATTGGAGATGAGGTTCTGGTAAAAGTAGAATCAAGAACGAAAGACAAGGACCAAAAGTCCAAAGTGGAAAAATGCTACAAAGAAATGTTGAAAAGATGAAGAAATTTCTCAAAGAAGGGGGATGTGAGGTGTTTTCAGCTGAGAGTAAAATATTTCAATGATAATTTTAAATTGTAAATAATTGACTATTAAAATAACTTTTAAATAATTTTTAAATTGGATTTTTTAAGTTGAAATTTTTGAATTAAAAATTAAAATAGCTTTTTAAAAAAGAAGTTTTATTAATGAAAAATAAATAAATATGTTTTAAATATCGAAATATTTTGACCAATGGTTTTGAAAATATTTTATTCAAAGCTGAAAATTTGTTTAAAATTATACAATATGTCATATAATAAATACTTGGAATTATGTCGTTAACTTTTGAACCGGATTTAAAAAATAATTTAGAAGGTGTAATAATAATAATAATAATAATAATAATAAAACATTAAAATGATAATTTAAGCCTTTTGCTGCAAATAATGTATTTAATGAAAAAATTTTCGACTAGAAGATAGTCCTTGTACTTATAATTTTAACGGTGAGATACACTGACATAGATACTTACTATATTAACTTCGTTTATAATGTTATATATCGAGAAATTTCAATCAATAAGTTATTAAAATCAAAAGATACTAAGATAAATTAATTCAGTAATAGTAATATTTTAAATAATATTATTTATATTTATACGATTATACGAAATTTCAAAATATTTACCTATTTGTTCCACTATTAAAAGAGAAATTTGGGCAAATAATTTCTGTTATCTCTTTAATAATGAACTCAGATACATTTCCAAATGTAGATGTTGTACTTTGAGTTATCTCAGCAAATACACAGTCAAAATCATCTAATTCCAAATATTTAGATAAATTTTGATAACATAAACGATGTATAGAAATCAATGAATCGAATTCCTAAAAAAAGTAAAATTAATCATTATTTTAGAAGTTATGTTTTTATTTAAAAAATATTAAATTAACGTGTAAACTAATTGAAACACAAGTTCTTGGTTTTTCATTTAATGATAAAACAGAACGGCTAGAGTTGATTGGTATATTTCGCTAATATTAAGCAGTACATATGTATATCGAATAATATAAAAGTAAATAGATATGTGCACTCCAGATCCTAAAGGAATTCTCGCTTCTCACAACAATTTTTATAGTCAAATAGTCACTGATTACATAATATATTTTAAATTTTGTTTTAATGAGTGATTAGATAATATTTCCAATTTTGTTTTAACGGTGGTTATGTCATATTTGTTATTTTGTTTTCATTAGTAATTACGGCATCAATTTTTGTTTTTTAAAATAGAATTTTATATCAATATACTTGAAATTTAATTCTATATTTAATGAGCCTGTTATTAATCAAAAATTTCATTTTTAGTACACCATTTTTGAATTTACACATCATTTCAAACAACTTCACATATTTTAATTCAAACAATGTGGAGATAGAATTTAATTATCTACATAATGACATCATAATTTATTTCAAATTCACACTCATAATATCGCCTTTTTCAGCCAAATTTTTCCATACACCCACATTGCCAACATTTAAAAAATAAAAATTATTCATATATACTCAAGAAAACCCATTTTTCTATTAAAAAATAATATTAAAAACTAAACATTTACTAAAATTTCAGAGAAATATTACCGCTATTTACTCTTCAAATAGATGATAACATATTTCTAGTCCATTTTATATCCATGTATTGAAATATTAACAAACCATTTCTTCAAATGCATTATTAAAACGAGTATTTCGATTGTTGATGATTGACGATTGTTGATATATTTTCATTGTAACTTATATTCTTATTGATTTCCCCAACAATTTATTTACTGCAACATCTTTTATATGACCAATGAAGCTTGGATATTGCGACTTGATCAATTTAACTGAATTTCAGAATTTTTATGGAATTTCATCTACCAAGAAATATAAATTTTGGTTATGATACATTTTGTAACTAGCTGTACACATTAAGTTATATATATCTTCATCATAATGTATTGTTCTGATAAATCTATGTTTTAAGTATAATTATTATTTCATTTAAAAAAGGGATGTATTTAATGTTGCACTATAAAATGATCACAAGTTGCACTATTTTTAATAGCAAACTGCATTATATTGTTTCCATATCTATATAAATTTATTATTATCAATTATTAAACAATTACAATAAACATGCATTTAAAGGTGATATTTACTCACTTTTCGATGAAAACATGAAGTGGTCACGTATCATTAGTCAGTACCGGTATACAATTTTTAATTAATTAGACTAATAACATCATTTCAGATAATTCAAAGTGAAATATGTCCCTGAATTAAAAATACTGGCAGTAGAACAAGATAATAGAATTAGCCGAAAAACGAAAAAGTGCAAACATAATCAAATAATTATTCAAAATATTTTTAGGAATCTCTAGTATTTTTATTAAGGGAATTTTTATTTTCCAGAAATAAATTTATGATTTTATATTTGCGTATAAATTAGGTAAAATAAATATATTTACTTTTTAGTGGTGCAACAACCTTATTAATCATGCATTGTTTAGTGACTGATGTGACAAAATATTGTTACATGGATAACGGTTTCTATTTATTTTCCATAACTATTATCGAAAATAGGATAATATCTAAGAAATATTAGTAAAACTAATTAATCAATTAGGGTAAGATCAATTAGATTCAACATCAAAGAAATGAAATAGTTGGAAATATTTAATGGATGACGATATTTAATAATATTGAATCTTATTTTATTGTAAACATTTTTCAAACACAAAAACCATAATAAGCTCTACATCTAAGATTTTGCTATCAGGGTTTTGGTATTAGTCATGTATCTGTAATATTTTGTCCCTGTAAAACATTAGATTTTTCACGATCATTTGGTAACAGACATTCAAATATTATTTAATTAAAAACATAATTAAATTATTGATGTGTTTCAAGAAGAAAAAATATGGAAATTTACAACCGTTAGTGACATATTATTTAAACATGTTCATTTTCTAATTAGGATAAAATCATATATATTTTTATAGTCATCATGATCTATACTCATTAATTAGTTGAAATTTTTATGGATATTTCACAGGAAACAACCATATACAAAACAGATTGTTTTAAGTACAAAATCATCGTTAGTCATGGTTATAAGTTGCATATGCGCTGGAATTATAGGTGTAACTAATTTTAAACAAGTTTAGGGTTAATGACAATTTACAAATCTAGGAGACATTATTTAGTCGGATTCCTCTAGTCCATGCCAGTTCTACGTTGACCGTACACAATAATTGCACAATAACGACCATGAATCCGAAAACTCACAAATCATAGCCAATCCCGCCCATCAATCAAGTCGAAAAAGTTCCATTTCAACTAAACCTCAGGTTGCCCCAGACAGAATCAAAACAGCCCAATTCCAATTCAATCGACTTCTTGATTAAGCCCATCATAACCGGTCCCTAGAGCGACTCCTTTTAGCGAAGGTACGGATCTAATTTGCCGACTTCCCTTACCTACATTGTTCTAAAACTATGCATTGGAATTATAGTAAATTTAAAATTTTATATATAATAAAGTTTTATTGAAGTTATAATCTCAATTAAAATCTTAAAAAATTAAAAAAATTTATTACAATTATTATTACAATTATTAATTTTTAAAAATAGATTAAAAACTACAAAGTTTTAAAACT
>CAUHTR010008073.1:17093-53396 GCA_959609185.1 Schmidtea polychroa
TACAAAGTTTTAAAACTATTTTTAAAATAATATTTATAAAAGCTAAAAAATCAAATCGTTACTGCTTTATTATGTTAAACTTAAATTTTAGAATTTAAATTAGCATTCGAATTAATTATGAAAATAGTTCTAGAAAATTAGTAAGTTCTAAATTTAGTAGTACCATCAAATTTATTTAAACTTACATATTATAATTTATAGCTATATCAAAAAGGAACCCCCCCCCCCTTCCCAAACGGTGAGAAAATGATTTGAACAAGGTAGATAATAAATAAATAATATTTATTGATTTTCAATAAAATTTTTATTATTTTGATTAATAAATAATTTAAAGTCATAAGGAAAAAGAAATTTTATTTAATAATGATAATAATAATTTTATTATGGTGTGACAAAAAGAAATTTAAATTGATATTTAATACAAAATAGAATATTTGAAAATTTTTTCACGTACCCCAAATAAAACATACAAGATGAACATAAAAAATATGATAGTTAACTATTCACAGTATCCAACTCTTTATAAATTAATAAAAAAGTATATATAATCTGTGTACCTGATTGACAGAAATTTATTAGAAAAATCGTCTTAATAATATGTTATTAATTATGATATAATTGTAATTAAAACACGGCGGCTTTAACTATATTTTAAATGAACTAATAATAATACTTAAAACAGAGATTCTCGAGAACAATGCGTTATGATGAAGTAATATTACCTTAATGCTTACAGATAGTTACAAAATGTATCATAACCAAACTTATTATTTCTTGGTAGATGAAAATTCCATAAAATTCTGAAATTCAGATTAAATTTGATCAAGTCGCAATAATCAGCTTCATTGGTCATATAAAAGATGTTGCCAGTAAATAAAATTGTTGGGGAAATCAATCAGAATATAAGTTACAATGAAAATATATCAACAAACGTCAAATCACAACACATCGAAATTAAGCATTTGAAGAAATGGTTGTTAATATGGCAATACAGGATATACAATGGATGAGAAATATATCATATCACCAATTTGAAGAGTAGAGATTTTCATATCTCTGCCATATTTCTCTGAATTTTAGTAAATGTTTAGTTTTAATATATTTTTTAATAGAATGGTCTTCTTGAGTATAGATGAATAATTTTTATTTTTTAAAGTTGGTAAATGTGTATATGAGAAAATTGGATGGAAAGGCGCTATTTAAGGTGTTATGAGTGTGAATTTGAAATAAATTTTGATTCATTATGTAGAGAATTAAATTCAATCAACATATTGTTTTAGTGAAAATGTGTAAGTTGTTTGAAATAATGTGTAAATTCAAAAATGGCTGTACTAAAAATGAAAATATTATGTAATAATTGATAAAAACAAAATGTCGAAGGGAAGAGGGGTCAAAAAAATTATTTGTTACAATTTGATTAAATAATGTATTTATTTATTTGGTTATAATATTATCTATTCGTATTGGATACATTAATATTATTATTATTATTATTATTTAAAACGATAAAGTGATAATTTAAGCCTTTGTTGCGAATAATGTATTTAATGAAAAAAATTTTGAGCTTGGTAACCGAACTGTAAACCATTAAAATACACTTCTCGACATTTAACTGGTCTAAATTGATCGTACCCTAGAATACTACCCTTAAACTACCATTTTAACCATTAAACAGACCATTACTGAATATTTAATAAATAAAATAAAAGATGTAATAAATTAAATACTGAAATGAAGTAGTTAAATAGAAATTATTGATTAGTCTATATTTGTAATAAATCGTGTTAAAAAATTCTGTTTTTATGGAATTAAATTAACAAAATACCAATCGTAATTCTCAATTAGAAGAGTTTTGAAAATACGCAAATGCCCACCAATGCACTCAACATTAAATAATACTTAAGAGCAAGCAACGGTAAAAAATTTCGTGTAAACACGAGTACTATTTCAATAAAAAAAAATCAGTAAATAGTAAATATGGCATTTTATAAATAACTTGATGAATTCCAATTTTAGGAAATAAAATACATTTTAAATATTAATATAAAATAAACAGATTCTCACCATAACAATTGTTAATCCATTCTTTTAAATCTTTTGATTATTGCTTCCAGAGATTCGTAAAGAGATTTATTGATTCGATATGAAATTAATTTGCATAGATTAAATGATCTTCCTAGCAACTGCAAATGGCGTTGTTTCATTAAAGTACGTAGCGACTCTGGTGGTGGATTATTGATATTACTTTTACATGAATTATTAATGTGATTTTTAAAACGCTTATTAAGTCAGCATGATGAAGCAAATTGTTTGTAAAAATATAAATATCTGATCACTGAGCCTCACTAATAATTGTATTCTCATAAAATAACTCTGCTTCTATTTCATTGTAAAGAAATGTCTCTTAAATTTTTTTAGAGCACCAAACAGCCGAATCGTTGTATAAATCCAGAGGATATAATAAATATTCTATATAAGCCTGATCTTGAGTATCTAATATGGATTAGTTAGAATACATGGGATTGACGTTTCAATAGGAAATGAATTCTTTGTCCATTAGTCATTTCTAAAAAAAAATTCTCGATACCATAACTGCGATAAATCACAAGAGATTGAAAGGTATCTAAAAATTTTAATCATAAGAAAATAAAGAAATTATTTTAATAACTATTAAAAAATCAAAACACTCATTTGCATATAAAATATTTTATTATGGACTATTATTATTAAATAAACTCAATATGGACAAATAAATTTAAATGGTTTATCAGTCATAATTGGAGAAGTACTTGTAAGAGAAACAACAATTAGGCATTGATGTCATAATTTAATTTATTTAATAATTAATTTTGCAGACTATTATTATTAGTGTACATTTTAATATGACGTCATAATCAGTAACATTTGACAATATCTTTGTCAAAAGTCATCTTGTACAAGAAAATAGAGGATTTATCAGTATTCAAAAGAAAATGCAAGAAGAATATCAGAAAACATTTAGAAAAATCACGTCGTTTCAATATGTTTAAAATGGAAGAACGATATAAAGTTAATTTATTAAGACTATATTTAATTTCAGAGATTTTGTTCGAAATTGGATAGAGGGAAGATTTGAAAAAAGAATGGAATATAGACAATAAAGAAATAATTCAGCGAAATTTATAATCTAAAATATTTTATTTGAGTAGATTAGATGATATTGTGACAAGGGTATGCAAATTGCCAGATAAATACTATCGGTAATTATCGAATAAAAAAGTGATGTTCGTTGAGAAAATTAAAATTTGAGTTGGACATGCATAAAAATACTAGGAATTTAAAAAATAATCCTCAGCAGGGAGTTCATCAAGCCACGGTTGCCAACCCATCTACTAATAAATTATAATAATTCCGTGATTTCTCATGGGTACCAACAACTACGTATCATCAACCAAGTACTAACTACAGCTACCAAACAACTAGGTACTAATAGATAAGTACCAACAACTATGTATTAAAAACAAGCTACCAAATACTAAGAACTAACTATGGTGGTAAGGTTCTTCATTGACTCTTTAGTAGCAATAAAATAAACAACTTCAAATTCAAATCTTTTATTTAAACAAAAATCCAATACTTTTCTACAAAACACAATTTTTTAATTCACAAGTATTTTTTAGTAAAGTAAACAAAATTTTATAACATTATTTATTTTAAAATTCGAACAAAATATTTAAAGTAAATTAGTTTTTACCAAAAATGGAGTTTTTGTTGTATATATAAAATAAAAGAGCTCTTTTGTCTTCAAAATAAATGAGATAACCTTCGAATAATGTGATTGTATTATTTCTTGGGTCCATACCAATTTACTGGTTGGATAACAAATCTATTCGGTTCATATTATTGTTAGAATTTATTATATTATTTTGCGAATTATAAGCATATGGAAATCTTAGAAAATACGGAACCATTTCAACATCTTGGCTCATTTGGAGAGATTTTGGAAATTTACATGTCATGAATTCACTGCAAGATTCTACACTACTTGGCTACATTACCTCTGAAACAGCATTTACCTTGCTGAACTAAATTGACTGTGTATTTCCCATATGAAATGTGGTGATTGTAAATGGGGAGTGGATGAAGGTGTTGCTCCATGAGAACTAACACTAACTCTATTAGGATCCGAATACAGTTGAATCTTGATAATAATATAGCATCGAATTACTTCGGCGCCTGAGATTGATTTATAGAGCTCGATTGATAATAAGAAGTATTAGCTGATTGCATAACTTTAGATGACTCTTGGAATGAGTTAGAGTAGACTGAGATGTTCCAACTAATGTGCTATCATACGTGATATTTGATTGGCCATAATTGTGTTCTAGTTGATCGTTATTCGTTTAATGATCCCCATTTAGGCTAGTGTTTAGGAATTTTAATATCTGTTTGTGCATGATTGACATATTTTCTGAATTCTGAGAACAATTGGAAGCATTAACTAAATTCATCATAATAAAATCATGTCTGTTGAATCACAGGATCTCAATTTTCATGAATGGAATGCGACGTTCGTTTTTGATATAAGATCTACATCGATTACGATGAGACCGTCTATCAGCTCACTACACCAACAACCAGGTACTAATGACTATATATCAACTAACCGTTACTTAAAAAACAAATACCAACAAATAACTACCAACTACTTGTTGGTACATGGTTGATGGTACCTAGTTGTTCATAGTTGGTACTGTTTGTAAATACATAGAAATTACATCGTACTTGGTTGTTGGTATTTTGTGGTTGGTACATCTTAGTTAGTATCATAGTTATTAGTAGCTGGTTTTGGTATCTGGTTGTTTGGTATCTAGTTGTGGTATTTGTTTGGAAAGTACTTGGTCGAGGGAACTTATTATTATTATTATTATTCACAAAAATTTATTTCATAAAACTTTGATTTAAAAATGCTTTGAAAATATCTCATAAAAATTAGAGTTAAAATTTTCTTCACTCATTTTAAAATTCTCAGTGGACGGCAATTATTCAAAATATCTACCATAAAATTAAAAATTTATTATCCTAATTTACTTTAATTTTTTTTAAAATATATCTTATTTTCTCATAAATCAATGAGTTTTTTAAATATCTAACCAAAAAAATTCATGTTCAAAAATCTTGGGACCAAAAAATATTTAGGATTTTTTAGTGATAGTCGGATTCTATATACAAAAATCCTGGGACCTAAACTACTCCCTCACTATAGCATAATTTCGAAAAAATTCCCTGTGGCCCACTGAAACACAGGCTTTTTTTAACGAGAGCTGGATTGTGTGCTACAATAATCGTGTGACCTAAAATACCCCTCACTACAATGTGAATTGAAAAATACCCTTCAGCCCTTCTGCAGCAAGAAGGTGGAGTCGGAACAACGGATGGTCGTGCTGCAAGGGGGTAATATGTACCACCTATTTTCAACCTTTAAAACCAATTTTCATTTTAGAAAGATTTATTAACAAATTTATTGCTTTAGTCCAATATAAAACGTTCTATATCATTCTCATGACGTGGCGAAATGCATGTATTAATATCATAACTGAATATACTCTCAAATTGTATGGTAACCAGTGCTTCCACTTCAATTTTTAGAAATTCTATATTTTAAATTTTTAACATCTTTTAAAAGAACTTTTGGCTACTAAAGACAATTTTTTTTTAGATTTAGTAATTAAAGATTTTGTAGAAATTCAAGAATTGAGCTTTTATATAAATAAAAATTTTTTTGAATTTTTTTTATTGCTTTCACAAAATTTTGAGTACGAGCCGCCACTGATGGTAACCATAATTATGAGGGAAACTATTTAACAAGTACATACCTTTAGACAGCTCTATTACTAGAATATAACAAAGACGCTATTTGTTTAAATTAAGCATGATGATGTTTTCTTGAGAATAATGAATCCTTCAGTTTCACAAAACTGAACATATAGGATACATTTATGTTAAATTGCGGTAATCACGTTTTAATCTAAATATGTTACCAATGTAGTAAATTTGAGAACTGCAAAATCTTTAACGAATATAAGGAATAAAAATACATAATTTCTAGAAAAAAAAACGTTTAACGAACTTAGTACCTGCAAAATAAGCAAATAAGACCAGAAAAAAGCTTTTCTTATGAAAATTCTTCATAACCGAAAGACTCTGCTGATCAAATTCTTTTCTTAATTTATTTTGTTCTATTTTGGAAACAAACTTTCCACCAATGCATCTATAAGTAAAGTTGGGTTGATCCAGGAGGTATTTTACGAGGTTTCAATTGACTTTTTCATATTTTCAATAAATTGTAGCAGTTCTGCAGCACCTTTCTTCTTAGACAAAGTATTTGCCTTATCATAAACACTAATCTCAAAATTCGTTAACAGCTTTCTAAAATATATTTTAAATTTCAATAATAATTATAAAATTATTATTATTATTTATCTTGGAGAAATAATTACTAAATTACTCTTGTACATATATAGAATTCTTTACTTTGGTGAAAAATATTTGTTTATAAAATTGTCAGCCCCCAATATAAACTGATAAAATTTCAAAATTACATTAAATTCAAGTTTCAAAGGCATTTTATATAAACTCTTGTGAATGATAATGTTTAGCTTACACGAGTTGTTCATCGATGAAATTTTCCGATATAAAATTCAGTTTTCATAAAAAGTTCAAATATTTCAAAATTTGAAAAAATTAAATTGATATTAATCTCTGGAGCTTCCTATATATGGAATCCGGGTTGGATTATGCTCAGAATATGTCTAACAATTGACATGTAATAAGTACAATGCTACATTCACTGGAGAGATTCCCGTCTTCTTTGAATTGAGTTCTTGAACATTTTTGATCGAAAGGATGATCTATACTAGTAAGTGTAATAGGTATAATCAGTAAAATCATATATTTTTGGTCACTTTTGATCTGTTTAGATTTCATTTATTTGATTATAAGAACTTTTTCAAATTTCACACTGATTTTTTTTCAATTGACATGTATTTATTAAAAAGCTTGACTATGAAATCAGTAAATATATCGATGTTTTTGATATATTTACTGATCATAGTCAAGCTTTTTAATAAATAGAATTATGACAATCAGAATTAATTTTTCTATGTAAATAAATATCAATATCACTTCATAAAGCCAGTAGGGTGAAAAAACGAGCAAAATGTCAATCTTGTCAAGTTAAAAATTATTATATTTATAAAGAATTTTCCTGCCTAGAGAGCAAGTGACATAGAGAGCCCATAAAAGGAAAAGTGAGCGACATTTCTATTAAAGCTAAATCAAATTCATTTTCTGCTACAGGCAGTTTCCTTAGGGTTACTGTCCTTACTGTCAGACGAAGGTTGATTGTATCGGTGAAGGTTAGAATCATTGTGATTTTCTGTAATAATAAAATTCTGTTAATTTCTTATTTTGAATGAGAATACGAGGAGTTAGATTTAAAGCTCTGCGCAATCGAATAATAAGTCAAACTCAATATATGTGAAGCATTTATGATAAAATAATGGCTTTCTATAAATGTTGGCATTTTCATTAATGCAACGATAAATACATTATTGTCAGTGAGGTATGCAGAAAATCTTCTTGCACAGTTTATCAACTAGAAAAATTAAAGTATTACGCGAAAACTTATTTATGGGATTGAGAGAGACAGTCTAATGCCATTTTTATAATTTAAGAAAACTTTATTACGCTTTTCGGTTTAGTGCCCCATACAGTTGTCAGATGTAGGGCGATTGTGTAACATTCTTCCATGGAAAAATTTCGATCTCCCACTAGGAAATTATCATTTCATCATTTTTGTAAATAGTTATGATTCAATTTAAATAATAATCTACTTAAAACATTAGTCTACTAAATTTATTGTTAAAATTCGAAATAATTCTGTCATTAAAATTTATATATGATTTGCAAAATATTTTTGGAATTTTCGGTTAATTTGGTAACTAACAGTTTATGTATGGATTTACCCCATTAATCATCATCGAGGATATTCTTTTTTTATCATTTCCCAATATCCATTTAATATTTCTTTATCCTACTGTTGGGGTTGTCAGAGAAATTGAATATTTACAAATATGATCAGACTCCAAGCGTGTCTTATGTAGAAAACAACAATAATGACGAATTCCGACAAATATACACTTTTATTTTAATGGTTACAACAATTTACTAATTCACAACCCCACAATAAATTGATTCTGATTTAGACAATCAGAGAATCGTTAGTCTACTTGTTTACCTGCTTTAACTTGAAATTATTTTATCCTCAAGATTAATAACTTTAAATTTTATCTTTTAGATTGCTTGACGATGTTTCCATGTCCCGTACAAATATAGGCGCGAAAAAAGTCCAGGAATTAGAGATGCACATATTATCAAATAATTTAGTTATATTATATTTCATAGCTTTATATTGACATAATTAAATATGCTGATATTCAGCAGTAATTTTATTACATTTTGATTATTCATGTTATCGCAACTGTGCCATTTTAATACCTAATTAACTGCATTAATTTTTTATGCAACACATACACATTTTACATATAATTTGCTAAGTTATTCGGAAAATCAGTTTAAAATTATAAACACATTACAAGTGGCCGATTTAAATATTATGTATAAAAATAAAAATTACTGGATCTAATCCAATGGCCCACAAAGAGTGAAGAATAAACGGTAACTGCGTCTTTTAGAAATTTTATTAAAAAATTTCATGCATAGGAAATGTGTAAGAAATTTTGCATTTCAGAATAAATATAAGGAATGATTTGCCATAAAAAGACATCCATTCGACAATTGAGTTGGAATAGTTTTAATCATTGCAATAACTTCTATAAGTGCAAATTTTTCTTGAGAATTCATAAATTGTATCTTGTTGCCTAAAATAGAAAACAATGTATAATGTTAATTAAAGAGGATATACATTTATTTAAGTAGTAAACGTTCATTTTTTAAGTTAATTTAAATAAAATTAAAAATTTAATAATTATTACTAATTGTAATTGCATAATTAAATTTGTTTTAATATGCAGATTTTGTGATAAAAATAGAATTTAAAAAACGTTGTGATTTCTTTGTGTCAATAAAACTTCAAGCTATCGCGGCTATATCATGGACAAGATGATACCTATTTTCAATGGAGAAGGTGACGTTCAACAGTGGATTCAGAAAGTCAAGCTAGTGGCAAAAATTCAAAGAATCGTGGAGTTGGAATCAATAATTCCTTTATATCTAGATGGACCAGCTTTTGCAGTGTATCAGCATTTGAGCACAGAAGACAAAGGCAACGCATTGAAGATCGAACATGCCTTAATCGATGTCTATTCGATCGATATGTTCCAAGCTTATGATCGATTCCGTGAACGAAGGTGTGCAATGAGCCAGTAGATGTCTATTTGAATGATCTCAAAAACTTAGCATCTCTGGCCAAGATAGATAACGAAATCATAATTAAAAGCGCATTCATAATGGGTTTGCCAGCAGTGTCATCACAACAGTTACGATTCAATGCCAATATTCAGCAGATGTTTCTTGTTGAGGTCTTGAAACAGTCTCGTGTCTTAGTAAACTGTGACAATATGGAACTGTGTTCGGCTGTCGTGGGAAAACAAGACAAGAAAAAGAAATGCTCGTATTGCGGAAAGAATGGCCATCTAGAAGAGCGTTGTTTCAAGAAACAAGGAAAGAAGTGTTGGCTATGTGCAGAAGAGGGCCACATTGCAAAGGCGTGTACCAGGAATTCAGAGTCGGGAAATGCCAAAGGAGTAGCGCGTGCGCCAGCGTCTACTCTAGCACGAATATAATGGCGCTGCAGTTTATTTCAGTCATAATCAATGGGGAGTCCGTGAAAGCATTGATCGACTCGGATGTTCCAAATCAGTTGTGTCAGCAGAATTGCGAAGAAAAATTTATACGGAATGGGAGTATCATGACTGCGGATGGATCACTAGTCAAGTGTATGCGTGAGTGAAAGTTCAGCTGATAGTTGGTGGTAGTTTATTGAGTGTTAATTGTGTTTCGTTGATGAAACTACCACTTAATGTTGAAATGATTTTAGGAATGGATATAATAGGGATGCTGGGAGGTCTTAAAATTGACAAAACGGTGTATCTTTTCCCGGTATTGCAAACGTATCGTGCGTGGCTGAGAATCAGTTAAATGAGAATTTGCAAATTGAAGATGGTGATTTTTCGGCAGCATTCATGACGGCAAGTGGACGGTGAAGTGGAAATGGAAAGCAGGAACCAGCTGTACTATTGAATAGAATTTCAAATTATAAAATCGATCCAGGGCTGCAGCACAAGTTTGACACGGAGGTTGAACGTGGATTCAAGAAGGATGGCTAATTCCAACGAAAGACGTTTGTGTATGGAAAAATTCCGTTATTGGCAGTAGAGCAAGCAAACAAAGGAAAAGTTTGTCCAGTAATGGATTTTCGAGAACTAAATAAATATGTTAGTAGCCATACTGGACAAAGTGATGTATGTGGCGAATCATTAGGCGATGGCGAATGATGGGCGAACAGGTAATGTTAATTGATCTTAAAAATGCTTATCTTCAGATACATGTTGATGAAGACCTATGGGAGCACCAAAGGGTTAGTTACAAAGGGAACGGATACTTTCTAACGAGACTCGGTTTTGGTTTAAATGTGGCTCCGAAAATAATGTCAACAATATACGGAAGGTACTGAGTTTAAGAGAAGATATCAGGAAAGCAACGGATAGTTATATTGATGACATTATTGTCAACCAGTCAAGAATCAACGTCAATGAAGTAATAGGCCATTTAGCAGCATACGGCTAGTTACAAAGCCACCGGAAGAGTTTGATGATGCAAGAGTGCTAGGTCTCCAGCTTCAAACAAGTATTAACGGTCGTACGTGGCATCGTGGAAACATTTTTGCCACACAGTGCGTTTAAATTATGTCAAAAGGGAGTTATTTTCCCTCTGTGTCAACTTGTTGGGCACTATCCCGTTGCTGGATGGTTAAGAGTAGCAAGTAGCTATATAAAACGACACAGTGCTGGAAGTAAGTGGGATGATACGATTGGAAAAATCGCGTTAAAAATGGTTAACGAAATGATGTATCATGTGAAAGAGAGCGATCCCGTGACTGGTGAGTGGCACGTAAACAAGGACGGATCTACGATTGTCTGGTGCGATGCGAGCAATCTGGCATTAGGAGTTGCGTTAGAAATATCAGGAAAAATCGTCGAAGATGCATCATGGATGAGGAAGAAAAACGATTTTGCTCATATAAACCTTGCAGAGCTAGACGCTGTGATAAAGGGAATTAACTTAGCCATCAGCTGGGAAAGAAGCAACTTAGTTGTAGTAACAGATTCCGCTACCGTCAGGAGTTGGATAGATTCAGTTTTAACGGATACTGCCAGAATGCGAACTCATGGAATTGCTGAGATGCTAGTCCGAAGACGCCTGCAGATCATTTGTGAATTACGAAAAAGCTATGACTTAACGATCTCGGTCGAGTTAGTCCCGACAGATAAAAACAGAGCAGATGCACTCACAAGAGTCAGTAATAAATGGCTGACATGCGTTAAATCGTGTGTCGAACCAACTGCAAGCACCGTTGCTGTTGTGAACCAAGTGTTACGAGAAAGTCATAGACAGCACCATTTCGGTGCCAAGAAGACGTTGTATTTTGCAAAGCAACTTTGCCCGGACGTTACACTTGAGGATGTAAAGGCTATAATTAGTGAATGTTCAGAATGTCAATCTATCGATCCGGCGCCTGTAAAATGGGAGCATGGAGAGTTAAGCGTTAAGGAGACGTGGAAGAGACTGGTTATGGATGTTACACACTATTTAAGTAAGCTTTATTTAACTATGATTGATTGTGGACCGGGTCGTTTTGCTCTGTAGAGAGAAATAAGAGGTGAAGACGCGGAGACCATTACACGGAATCTTGAACAGATCTTTAGAGAACGAGGTTCCTCTGATGAGCTGTTGATTGATAATGCGACATCATTTCGTTCGACACAAATGCAAGTACTGTGTCGCAAATGGGGTGTGAAATGTGTGTTTCGATGTGCTTATCGGCCATCAGGAAACGGCATAATAGAACGGAACCATCGTACAATTAAACGCATGGCAGCAAGAACCAATAAGGGAATATTGGAAATGGTATATTGGTATAACCTAGCACCCAATGACAAGTGCGGAACGCCGCCGTCTTCATCAGTGTTTTCATATTGCTGGAAAGGAGTTGGCGCTTGTTATACAGAAGAGAAGACACAGGACACGTCGTGCCAAGTTGGTGATGCAGTTTACGTTAAACCACCAAATGCGAAGTGCACATCGACATGGGGTGAAGGGATTGTAACGAAGGTAAATTCATCGACTAATTTCGACATCAACGGGATTCCGCGACACTATTCCGACATACGACCGGCTGTCAGCGAAGCGTCAGTGGAGAACAACGACAATGATGGATTACTCCACTCACTTCGCCGAGATGAACGTAGAGGCAGAACGAAAAGACCTCGTTATCTTGATGATTTTGAAACCAGTTTTATCGAGAACGAAGATGAAAATCACGCGGAGATGTAATTGCATAATTAAATTTGTTTTAATATGCAGATTTTGTGATAAAAATAGAACTTAAAAAACGTTGTGATTTCCTTGTGTCAATAAAACTTCACTAATGTTGTAAATTGAATAATTGCTACTATTTCGATTTCTGCTTATTAATAATAGCTTATTGGTATAGCATAAAAATGCAATAAATCAAATAATAAAGAATTACTTGTAGACAAACCCTTTAGACGAGAAATGATTTTAAATACCATCAAAAATTCAGAAAATGGTCGTTAAGCAGAAATAATTCAACGCCACTCAGCAAATTTAATATGAGAAAGTAGTCAAACTTGTAGATAAGGAGAACATGATTCAGTGAAAGATACACCAATAGCTTAAAAGCGTCTGACCATTTTGGATGGTAAATTCACATTTATCTCAAACTATGGATAAAGATTCTTTATAAAGCTGAGGCTGAATTGTTAGATCTTCACATAAAGAAATCTAAATAAAAATGTTGACTGAAACACTACCAAAAGAAAATATGGATATTGTTTGATATTTCCCCCCACTTTATTATTATAATTAGTATTATATTATTGAATTAGAATTGAATTAGAAATTATTGATCTACCTATGAATATTTATTATTACGACCAGTACCCTTACGACCAGTACCCTTACGACCAGTACCCTTAGGGGGTCAAAACATCCTGTCGGATAAACTCAGAGTATATATAAATAAACTGATTTTAAGTGGGGGGAAATATCAAACAAGAACCGAAAATATCTGATAAAAGAAATTCAGCCCGTTTCCTAAACCCATGTGCACTTTGGCAAAAAAGACACAAACATGAAGATCAAATAAACCGAGTATTCACGTTATGGACCAAGAAATCATAAATGCAGATATTGGAACAATCATCGCAATTAATTCGTGTAGGAAGGAGCTAGTACGTTGCCAAATAAACTTGCACGAGGTGCTTATGCAGGTTGACATGGGTACAGATGTGTCCATAATATCGTCCAGGATGTGAGAGAATATAATTAAACCTCATTTAACTCATTCGCAGGTTAGATTGTCAGCATACGATGGTCATACGATGATGTGCCGAGGTCAGTTTCTTGCTGATATAGAAACTAAAAGCAGGCGTCAAGTCATAACAGTAACGGTTATTGAATCAGAGAGAGATCTTTCAGCAGAGATCTTTTAGAAGCAGAAACCAGCAATTACAATGTCACAATGAAGAGTACATTTCTTCCCACAATCAAAGGAATTCAAGTTACAATGATACCAATGTATTATGTAAGGCAAGAACCGTACCGTTGGCAATGGAAGGAAAGAATCAACGAGAAATTATCACGTCTTGAGGAAATGGGAGTCATCTCACAATGAAAAGATCCAGTAATGAATTGTTCTCCCGTAGTATGGTTAAAAAAAGAGAATGGAGATTTAAGGATTTGTGTGGATTTCAAAGTTCAAATATACCAGAAAATCAAGAAGCAATCATATCCTCTACCCAAGATAGAAACTATATTCGCACGCATGAAAAATGCAAAACGTTTTGCCAAAGTAGACCTAAAATCGGCCTATTGGCAAATCGAGCTTGATAAAGAGGCACGATAACTATCAATTATTAATACATCAAAAGGTTTATACTATGTAAAGCGCCTGCAGATGGGCATGAAAAATACTTCGGCGATATTTCAAACAACATGGAGGAAATTTTATCAGATATAAAAGGTATCCTTATATACCAAGATGACGTCCTGGTTTTTGGAGAGAATGATGTTTCGTTAAAAAACGGTTAGACACAGTCAAGCAACGCCTAAAAGAAAAGAAAATCACTGTAAACAACGAAATGTCAATTGAGTACGTCGATGAAATTACGTTTTTAGGGTTCAATATATCTAGACGAGGTATTCAGCCGGATAATAAGTTAGTAAGAAAATTACAAGACAGCATTGTTCCTACGAATAGGAAAGAAGTAGAAAGCTTTATCGAACTAACAAATTATATTAGTAGACTCATTCCCACATACTCGGACAAAATTGCATCTTTGAACAACCTAAGAAAGATAGTATTTTTGTTAGGACGGAGAAATGTCATTAAATCGGCAATACAACTGATGAAATACGACTATGATGTAACATATATTCTGGGAGTACAGATCCCAGAAGTGGATGCCATGTCAAGACAAATTCACAGATACAAGCAAGGAAAATGTTGATTTCGACACGATGAATGCGCCACAAATTTACAACGTTACATTTTGTAATGTTTTAGATCCAAAAGAAATTATAAATGAACTTGAGATTGATGAACGGTTAAAAGGAATTAAGCAACGAGTGATAAGTGGAAGATGGTCCAAATGCAGTCAATCTGAAGTACAATTTTAAAAATTTATAAAAATCTCACAATCGACAACAAAATGCTGTAGAACGGCACTAGAGTGTTCATTCCCGATAGACTTCGTGGAAAAGCCTTTAATTTAATCCACAAAGAAACACAAAATGGAGTGCAAACTTATTACAGAATGTTGAGCTCGGTGGCATGGTGGCCAGATATGACAAACGACCTTGAGAAATTTATAAAAAATTGTTCAATGTGGTCGCAAATCTGACCAAATCCAATCAAAACAGTTCATCAATGGCCCGATGCTAAGCCGTTCGAACGATTATATCTTGACTGGGCATACGCCAAGGAGGTTGGCAACATTCTAATTATAGTTGACTCGGGTTCTGGTTGGATCGAAGCCTTTAGAACGAAGGAAAGGACCACATCCGGCATTATCAAATGTCTGCGAAGTTGTGGACTACAAATCTGGCATAACTAATGACACCTCTTGTCAGACCTTTCTCATGCCAAATGGCAAGAATACATCATGGGTCATATCTGAAGACGACTACAACCCGATCATGGAATTAGCAAGTAAAAACCAACTATCACTAAAGAGGCCAAATGAGACAATGGAGAAGGAAATTCCGTTATCATTAGATGAAACGCCAGACATGAACGATCATCGGACAGAAGAAGTTATACCCATTGCCTCTCAAAACGAGCTTCGAAAGATCAATCGAATTCGTAGACCCCGTAAAGATTGGGAGAATGGGCTCTAGACGAGGACATGAAATAATATTATTAAAATTGTTTAAATAAACATGTAAATAAAGAATAATATTTCAAATTAAACTTGTTATTCAATTCACTTCAATATATAAATTATATACAAACCTTTTCATAATCTTCAGCCTCCTTGGGGATTTCTATATTTAAATGAGAATCTGCCAAGTGTCCTAATTTCCAACTGAACTAAAAGTAAAGTGAAAAATATTTAAAAAAAAGTAAAGTAAAAATGCATAGTTTAATAAAATGTGGTTTATTAAACTCCAATATTATTTTTAATGGTATTTGTCATAACTTGTACAATCTTTGAGATTAGAATCATTAACTAAAATAAAACAAGATTATGTTTAACATATTTAAAAAATTATAAATCACTTTGTAATTGATATTATCTAGGATATTTAATCTAAAATATTTTACCAAGTCCCACAGATCAATTATGAAACCAAAGATTTCTATAATGTTACACTATTTCTAAATTGAATCTAATATAGGCCAGAACATGTGAATGCATATCTTTGGTATTAATGATTAATGGCAAATGGATTTGATGGAGATGATACCATATTCGAAGATTAATAAATGATACAAATATATTTTGGCATGACAAACCAAAAAATCATAATTGATCTTCAAAACCCAACTTATTTAAATGTTAATGGGAACCTGTTTTGTTAGTAGGTAGTTAGGATCGTCCTGGCACAATTACCCCGGTATAAATTGTTCCAACTTTTGATTACATAATTGTCCCAACTTACATTTTTTGCTTTTTTGATTACAATTATTCCAGGACGCTCCAATGTTTTTTTCTGGGATTTTCAATACAAATAAATTTTTCTCTGACTAGTGAGGAGCTCTCGATGGAACCTGGGAATTTCAATACAAAAAAGGGTCCTCGCTAAAAAAGCCAAGAATTATTCAGAATATAGTGAGGGGGTCTCCTTGGTCCTGGGATTTTCAATACAAAAAGGGGTTTACACTAAAAAAAGGATTGATATTTCTAATTAAAATAAGGTGGGCCTCATTGGTCCTGAGAATTTCAATACAAAAAGGCTGTCTTCAATAAAAAAGCAATAGTAATTTAAGGTCTCAGGATATTTTCAATACAAAAAGGGGTTCACACTAAAAAAGCAAGGATTTTTCCAAGTAAATCAAGGTCGGTCACCTTGGTCCTGGGATTTTCAATACAAAATCCGACAATCACTAAAAAAGCTTAGTAATTTAAGGTCTCAGGATATTTTCAATAGAAAAAGGCAGTCTACACTAAAAAGCCAAGAATAAGTCAGTATTATTTGGGTGGGTCTCCTTGATTCTGGGATTTTCAATACAAATATCAAAAAAGCATAGCATTTTCAAAGTAAAATAAAATTCATCAATGGCCCGATGCTAAGCCGTTCGAACGATTACATCTTGACTGGGCATACGCCAAGGAGGTTGGCAACATATTAAATACAAAATCCTACTATCACTAAAAAAGCAAGGATTTTTCTAATTAAATTAAGGTGGGTCTCCTTGGTCCTGAGAATTTCAATACAAAAAAGGGTCTACACTAAAAAAAATGTTGGTAATTTAAGGTCTCAGGATATTTTCAATAAAAAAGGCGGTCTTCAATAAAAAAGCATAGTAATTTAAGGTTTCAGGATATTTTAAATAGAAAAAGGTGGTCTACACTAAAAAAGAATAAGTCTATATTATTTAGGTGGGTCTCCTTAGTCCTGGGATTTTCAATACAAATATCAAAAAAGCATAGAATTTTCAAAGTAAAATAAGGTGGGTCTCCTTGGTCCTGGGATATTAAATACAAAATCCGACTATCATTAAAAAAGCAAGGATTTTTCTAATTAAATTAAATTCAATACAAATAAGGGTCTACACTAAAAAGGCATGGTAAATTAAGTATACATAGGTAAATTATGGGTTTGAAAATTGAATTACAGTAAATTATGGGCTCAGATTTTTCAATTAAAGTAAATTAAGGTTCTAAAAAATTAAATTAAAGTAAATTATGGTCTAAGATAATTAAGGTTTAAATTTTTAAATTAAAGTAATCAATGGTCTAAAATTTTGAAATTAAAGTAAATTAAGGTTCTAAAATTTTAAATTAAAGTAAATTATGGTCTAAAATTTAAAATTAAAGTAAACAATGGGCTCAATAAATTTTTGATGATAACTTTGTAATGTAATTGAATTTGACTAAATAATTTTTTCAATAATTTTCTAAGAATATTTCCATTTACACATTGATGAACTTTTAAAAACCTAAGCTGAAACCAGTTAACTTTATCAAGAAATTTAAATTTACTTGAAAATTATTGTAATGTATACTGAAATTTGTGATTTAGTTTGCTATATTTGCTTGAAAATGATTTATTGTAATTTAATTTTTTAATAATTCCAGTTAAAGTCACATCATGCGAAAGAACTTTCAGTAAATGATAAATCTCGTAAAGCTGCTACTGATACTCCTACTCATCTTCAGATCTCATAACATGCAGTCTATGGATACGTTAAGGGATAATGGAGACTCGGATAATGGAGACTGCACCATCACAATTGAGTTTCCAAACTACTCGAAATCAGTAGAGTCGTATTCAATGAAATTCCAAAATTCGCAAATACCAGATACACTTTGTACAAAGTTTTGTAATTCAATAAATATATTATCCCAATTAGCTTTATGTCCCTACACTTCCAGTATTCTAAGGATAATGATTTTCTGAATAGTATTTTCTAAAATAACAACACATTTATATAGGGAAACTAAAAATTATATTAGGAATAAGACTTCATATGAACATGACCAATACTACAATTGAGAAATTTTACATGGATTGTAAGTACATTATGAATAAATTTTAAAAACGGGTGTATTCAACCGGTTTATAAGATACAAAATATACTACAGGATACATATTTTGATAATATACAGTATTAAGAAATTACTTGGTATCCAAAAAAATAATATTGCCAACATAACAGGGTCGGAAATGCATACACAAAATAGAATTGATTGTGTCAGTTTTGGCTTTACAATTTTATCAATAAATATAAATGTATATTATTAAAATTGTTAATTCATTTTTTCGATATTTTCAAGAAATTTTAATAAAACTTGGACAACATTACAACATATACTTACTGTATCTATTATTTGTGTTGTCCATTTAGAAAGCAATTGCAGGGATTTTAATGCTAAATCATATGCAGATTTATTATTTTCTTTGGATTCTTCGTTTTGATTTATCACATTGGCATTTGAATATTTCGCTAATTCTGCGGTCAAACTAGTATATTCAGATCTGAAAATTTAATAAATATAAATATTCTATAAAGGGAATAAAGGAATACGTATATATTTTATTAAACATTAAAAGATGTGTCATTTTAATAATTTTATGTATGTATATATACTTTATCTATTCATTTATGTATTTTTGAAAATTTCTATTTTAAGTTGCAAGTATTTCTTGTTTTTCGCAGTGGGTTCGCAGCGGGTTTTCTAAAAAATCTTTCGATCAATGTTACAACGGTATCCTAGTGTTTGAAAATACAACATAAACTGTAGTTCTTGTTTTTTAACTGTTGTAACATAGGTTTGTAAAATATTGTTGCGAACAGGTGATCTTTTGAATATTACTCAGAACGATTTTAGGTATATACTGAAACATCACATCAACAACATGTATATTATGCATTTTAATAAAAAAACATTTTTTATATTAGGGAGCATCCATTAAAGACGTCTCCATAAAATAAGCAATATTTGACTCACCCCACCCATTTGTCCCCCTTCAGGAGACCCGCCGGGGACATCTCTTATTGCCCGAAGAAATCTATAACATATAAATTGCTTGTAACTATTGTCTATATTCTGAAAAATAGTTACGAGCAATTTTTTATACTATAATTTAATAAAAATTGCCAGAATTTATTAAACCACTTTTTTAAGTACAAAGTAATATATAAAAATATAAAAACAAAAGTCTTTTAATTAGTAAATTATTGAAGTTAGTTTCTAAAAGTTACTCGTCGTGATCTGAGAATATCGAAGATATTTCTCTATTCGAATGAGGACACAGACGAACTGCTGTGACTTATATCGGTTGTCTCCAGACATTCAGTTGCTGTTTCATCTTATAAGACATAAATTACCAGACACTAACCAATGCAGGCAGTGATTAATGGAATCAAGAGTGAAGTGTCAATAAGGTGAATGTGATAATGTATTAGGTTCAGATATGTGAGTCAGTGAGTCCTGTTGCAGATTCTAAGATACAATTATGAGGAAGATTTATGATGAAGAAATTTTTAAATTGAAAATTTTAAAAAATTAAAGTTTAGATTAATTTTTAAAAAAACAAAATAAGATATTTTAATTAAAAATATCTTCGTAGAAAATTTGTTTAAATAAGAAAGATTAAAGAAGATATAATTTGATTTTGATATTTATTGAAATAAAATTTATGGAAACAAAAACTGATTTTAATGTTTTACAGGATGAACCTCCTAATAACAATAAAATGTAGCATTATATATAGTATATTAGCAGAAACGGTTAAATTATTACAATAAATCTCGAAAATTCTCGAGCTCAAACACTAGTTGCTGAGAAAATTGTTGTAATAGACAAAATCAAATTTCGTAAATACATAATGCNTAATTTTTAAAAAAACAAAATAAGATATTTTAATTAAAAATATCTTCGTAGAAAATTTGTTTAAATAAGAAAGATTAAAGAAGATATAATTTGATTTTGATATTTATTGAAATAAAATTTATGGAAACAAAAACTGATTTTAATGTTTTACAGGATGAACCTCCTAATATGGTGGCAGCGGTAAACACGGACGCAATCACCGAAAGATTGCTACCAAAGGTATTCTGCCAAGGGGACGATTTGGAAAAGTTCATTAAAAGATGCGAAATTTATTTCGACGCCAAGGGAATCACGCAGAAGAAAGACCAGGAAAGATTAACATCTTGCATGATTGATGAGGATCTCCTGGAAGTGTACGCCAAAACACTGAAAAAAGCCGAAGGATTCCAGGCTAGGTTGCGATTGGCATTCGATCGTGAAAGAGATGTTTTAAAGGATCTGCAAAACTTGTTGAATTACAAGCGGAAGGGTGAAGAAATAGAAACGTATTTTAAATAGGTGGAGGACCTTGTTGATAGGTTGTTCGAAAATAAAGAATTTACCAAAGAGAAATTAACAGCAAGGATGTTAATAGTATGTGCGGAGAATAAAGAAGTTGAGAAAGAAGTGATACTACGGAAGATAAAAAGCACAGAAGAAATAAAGGAAACACTAACTCTGATGGACAAAGTAGACAAGCAAAGAGAGCAGATAAACAGTATGAAAAGTTACGCCAGAGTGGTCTATCAGGAACCACAGGGAAGAGTACAATACAAGAAGAAAGAACAGAGAGAAGAAAGTATCCGAAGAGAAATGCCAGAATGCTGGTTATGCCACAAAATAGGACACACGAAAATTGATTGTCCAATAAAAGGTAAAATAGAATGCTGGACATGTCATAGAAGCGGACATATAAGTAGAAACTGTCCAGATAAAAAAGCTCCAAGATGTTTTGGGTGTGGGAAAGAAGGTCATATAAGAAGATTGTGTCAGGAAATACGTTGTGAAAGATGTAGCAGAAATGGTCATAGATCCGAGGAGTGTTATACAAAGATGAGGTACGGGAGAGCGACGGAGAGACAAAGATTCACGGGAAACAGATACAGTCGGATAAATGGTATCGAGGAAGAAGAAGAAAGGGAATCGTGTGTAGAGACAAATGAAGATAATTTTAGGAAGACGTACCCAAACAACAGGGCTCCACCAGTAGAGGAGTTGGTTGGAGCCATATTCTAACAGAAAATTTGATGGGATATTCTCAAGGGGCAGAAAAGTGGGAGAATGTTGAAAGGGTAAGCGAGAAAGTATACAGGTTCCTAAAGAGAGAAATGTTTGAAGAGGAAGTGGAAAGAATTGGAACCATTGAAACGGAGCAGGTTGTTGAAATTTTGTATAACAGAATGCAAGGAAGGCCTAGTATAACAGTAATGATGAATGGGGAAAATTTCGACTGTTTATTAGACACTGGGGCAAGAATCAATGTCATGAGTGTGAACTGTTTCAACAAGCTACGAGGACAACAATTGACGAAAAGTGACGATAAGTTACGATGCGCAAACGAGAGTACGATCGAGACAATAGGAAAAACGAAGGTGCAAGTAACCATTGGAAATGTTTCGAAGGAAGTTATATTCATTGTGGCGGAGAAAGTGACACCAGGCGTGATTGGAGGAATCGAATTACTAGAAACATTTGGATTTAGACTGTTAAAAATTAAAGATATCGAGGCTAGTGAAAAAGACAAGAACTATATTTGTAACATTGAACCAAAATTTGGCAGAAAAATAAAGGATGAAGAACGATTGATACGAGCGTTGGAGCAGTTAAAGATCAATGAAGATAGCAAATTAAAGGAAATTATAACAAACAATGGAAACGTGTTTATGGCAGATAAATGGGATGTGGGTCGCACACATTTGGTAAAACACAAGATAGTTACAAGAGGTGAGCCGATAAACATAAAACCATATCGCCAACCACTAAATTTGGAATCAAAGATTGAAGAAGCAATACAAAATTTGTACGAAAATGGAATTATACGGAAATGTAACTCTCCATGGAATACACCACTAATATGTGTATGGAAAAAAGAGAAAAAGGATATTAGACTATGCTTGGACTTTAGACAGCTGAACGCGGTAACAGAGAGGCAGGCATTTCCAATGCCAAACATAGACGAGATGTTGGATTTGTTAGGAGGATCCGTCTTTTTCAGCTCAATCGATCTAGGTAATGCATATTACCAAGTGGAACTAGAAGAAGAATCGCAGGAGAAAACAGCTTTCTCAACAAAGAACGGACAATATTGTTTCAACAGAATGCCGTTTGGAATTGCAGCAGCACCAGGTACGTTCCAAGAAATTATGACAAAAGTATTAGGCAAAATAAAGGGAGCAATGGTGTATTTGGACGACATCTTGATTTATTCAAGCAGTAAAGAGAAACACTATACAATACTCGGAGAAGTGTTAAAGGCGATTGAGGAAGCAGGCCTAAGGATTAATCCAGAAAAATGCCAAATAATAAAGGAAGAAATCAGATTCTTAGGACACATAATCAGCAAGGAAGGAGTACAGACAGATCCATCTAAAATTCAGGCCATACAGAACTTTGGGAAGCCTAATTGTGTAAAGAAACTCCGAAGCTTTTTAGGTATTTGCAATTATTATAGAAGATTCATCAGTGATTATGCAAAGAAAACAAGGATGTTAGAACAATTATGTAGCGGACCAAGTAACAAAAAATTAGAATGGAGTGAAGGAACGAATAGCGTGTATGAGGGATTGAAATTAGCACTCACGACGGCGCCAATCTTATGTTTTCCGGATCTGAAAAAGGAGTTCATTTTAGATACCGACGCTAGTTTCGATACCATTGGAGCAGTACTTTCACAAAGAAATAAAGATGGAAAGGAAAGAGTAATTGCGTATGGATCACACTCGATGACGAGCCACGAGAAAGGATATTGTATTACAAGAAAGGAACTATTGGCGGTATATTATTTTTGCATTCATTTTAAGCACTATCTCTACGGAAGAAGATTCACGCTCAGGACAGACCACAAGGCAATCACGTTTATGATGACAACCAAGAAGCCGATTACTTCACAATTCCAAACATGGATCAATTATTTGAGCAGTTTAGATATAAGAGTAGAATAGAGAAAGGGTATTAATCACCAAAATGCAGACATGGTGCCGAGAACTAAATGTGACACGTGTGTTCAATGTCAAATGGCCCACGAAGAAGCTAAGAAAGGAAAGATAAAAACAAGATTACTAGACTTGATCAGAGAAGAGGGAAGAAGCAACATCCAACATGGAATTGTAGAAGAAGTACGAAAGAAAACGATGATACCTGAAAATGAGTTACAAGAAACAATAAAGGAAATACATAGACTATTGTGTCATGCTGGAGTCGAGAAGATAGCCGATTATATGAAAGATAGATATGTTGGAAAACACCTGTGGAGTAAGATTCAGGAGATTGTTCGAAGTTGTGAGATTTGTCAAAAAACCAAGGCTTTAACAATAACAACGAAAGAACCAGTAAAAAGACAAGATTCGAAGGAAATGTTCGAAATTATATTCGTGGATATATGTGGACCGTTGGCAGAAACAAAAGGACGTAAGAAGTATATATTGGGCATAATAGATCAGTATAGTAAGTATCAAGTCTTGACAGCGATAACAAAACAAGACGAAGAAACAATAAAGAAAACGATTTTAGAAAAGTGGATTTTAAGATTTGGATGCCCAAAGGAGATAAGAGTTGATTGCGGAAAGGCGTTTGAATCAGGAATGATGAGAGAATTCACAAAGATGCTAGATATTAAATTATGTTTTTCGAGTCCATACCATCACCAAACAAACGGTCAGATAGAAAGACAATTCAGGACAATACGGGATTTGATAAATGCTACTTTACAGGATAAAAAGAAGACGGATTGGGCAGAGATATTACCAGAAGTCGAATTCACTTTAAATGCAACCAAACAAAAAACGACAGGGAAAAGCCCGGCAGAGATAGTTTTTGGAAAAAAGATTAGCAGGGAAAAATGGTACGGGTCCAAAGAAATACCGATAAAGGAAGAACTAGAAGAACAAACAAGGAGAAAATTCAATGTAGGAGAAGTATTAGTAAAAGTAGAAACACGCCACAAAGGCCAGGACAGGTATGAAGGTCCGTACAAAGTGATAGAGAAAGTGCATGACAGACGATACATCTTAAGAAATGAAGATGGAAAAAGGATCGAAAGAAATGTGGAAAAACTTAAAAATTTCTTAAGAAGGGGGATATGAGGAAGTTTTATGATGAAGAAATTTTTAAATTGAAAATTTTAAAAAATTAAAGTTTAGATTAATTTTTAAAAAAAACAAAATAAGATATTTTAATTAAAAATATCTTCGTAGAAAATTTGTTTAAATAAGAAAGATTAAAGAAGATATAATTTGATTTTGATATTTATTGAAATAAAATTTATGGAAACAAAAACTGATTTTAATGTTTTACAGGATGAACCTCCTAATAACAATAAAATGTAGCATTATATATAGTATATTAGCAGAAACGGTTAAATTATTACAATAAATCTCGAAAATTCTCGAGCTCAAACACTAGTTGCTGAGAAAATTGTTGTAATAGACAAAATCAAATTTCGTAAATACATAATGCATAGAAATTTTTTTTTAATTGAATAGTGACGACTAATTGATCACTTTATATAGTTCTAAATCGTATTTAAAATGTGTTCTGTTCAATAAAAATTCGTAATTCGAATAATTTTCGAATAAAGATTTTAAAAGAAATTAAAGAAATAAACATAATTCATTTCTATTATTAAATAAATTTATAATGAGTTATATTTCTAATAAAAATTATATGTAAATATTGAGTATTGGAATATTATAATAGTTTTATAATTTATAGAATAAAATAAAATATAAACAAATAGCTACACACCGAAATTGCAAAATATGATTCATGATTAAACCTTGTGTAGAAATTTTATTATTTGTGTTTTCTGGCCATTTGCTTGAATCATAATTAGGTGTAGCTTTAATAAAACCAAATGGATAAATGCTCATATCACCAAATACATTGACAACTTCGCATTCCTGAATAATAATACAATTTTTTTTACTTTTATTAAAGATTTACCTTAATAATTTGATCTATTTTCGACAAAGAAAGTTTTCTAATTTTATTTATATTCGGACTTGGAGACGTATCCATTAAATAAAGTGAAAATGCAATAACCTGGAAAAGTAAAGAAATTAAAAAATTTTAATTAAATAAACTTATTTGATAATATTATTTCCTAAATTCAAAACTAAACATAATTTAATGAAGCCAAAAAACTTTAATGGTAAAAAATGCAATCACTGCTTCTTATAAATTTTATCAGTATCAGTACTAGGATTTGTTATTACAGGCACCGCACTAAAATTTATTTTTAACTAGTATTTTTATGTATTGTCAACTAAACCTTTTGGGAGGCCTCGTCAAAATAACTTAAATTTTATGTATGTCAAACACACACACCTTAAAAACATATTTACCCAGATCATGTTTTTTTAGTACGGGATTCAATAAAATCTGATATCCCCAATGAATTCAATTATTTTATAACGAGCAGCAAAAAGGAAAACTAAGAAGCGTCATGAGCTATTCAAAATGTTTAAACATCTTGCCAATAGTTAAAAGTGAAAAAAATATTGATGGATACTTATTTAGATGCATGAAGTCGGAATAAAAGTCAGCAAAATAAAGACTGAAATATCATAAATTTTAATACTAACAAATATTATTATAATAAATCGAATTACGAAAGACAATTGTATAGTAAACCTTACCAGGACTAGTGTATGTTTTTCTTCTTGATAAAGATAAAACTTTTCGATATACATCAAAACACATAGATTAATCAATTCAACAAAAAAATCTTCAAAGCCAGAAATTTTTATTAATTCGTTTTTCAAATCAGATCGTAGAACATTTTGTTGAGCTAGATACATTGAAAAGTCGGTAGCATCGCCAGAGTCAAGAATTTTTAGATGCTGTGCTGCCCTAAATATTTTAATTAAATTAAAATCCATTTATGTAGAGCATATTTTTGGTACATGATTACAAATATTATATTTAAATAACCGATAGAAATAATTTTGAATAACCAACAAAATGTAATTCTAAAATCAAAAAAAAGAGATTATGATCTACAGCAGACCTGCACATCTTACGATTTTCTAGAAAGCGCCTAAAAACATAAATCTAATCTATATTGCATATGATGCCAATGTGAAATAAGAGTATACAGTCTTCTATTAACGACCAATTCGGCGTCAACTATTTTCCTTGAAATTTATGACTCTTGACGCTTCTTAAATTGTGCAGACCTGATCTAAAGTATTTACCAAATACGTAGAAACTAACATAAGTTGGCTAAAAACAAGTAGTTGGCAATTGATCAGAGGTTTCCAGACTACATCCCTTTGTGATATTTTATCTGGCCCATCAAATAATTGAAAGCTCAGGTTTAAAAAAATATAATAGATTTATAACTTAACTTTAAATATATAAAATTACAAATAACATAGTAACTATCTTATAGTAGAATTAAATAAAGTTAATTCTAATCAAAATTCATTTTTATACGTGGTTTTCGGAAATGTCGATTTTGCAAATTTTATTATTTTTATTTGTGCTAAAAAATTTTAAAAATAGTGGTGGGAAAAGCACAAAAAAGAAAAATTGATTTAGAATGTCATAGGTTCACAGAACAGTGGAATGTTGACTATTTTATGATTGGATTTAAGAATAAGGCGTAATGTTTGATTTGTAAAGAATTCATTGCAGTTTTAAAGGAATACAATATCCCACGTCACTATGAAACAAAACAATTATTCGAAATTTAAGGGGAAATCAAAGTTTAGAAAAAATTAAATTGTTGAAACTGGATTTTTCATCCCAACAGTCGTTATTTCAAGCAATAAAGAATAAAAATAAAGAGTCAACAAGAGCAAGTTTTCAGGTAGTGTATATATTAACCAAAAAAGGAAAACTATTTAGTGATGGCAAGTTAATAAAACAGTGTATAATTCAACTAGCACAGGAAATATACCCAGACAAATTAGATTTCTTTCAGCAAACGCAATTTCACGAAGGGTTGAACATATAGGTAAAAATATAATGTCGCAGCTGTATGAAAATGCTAAAACATTTGAGTAGTTTTCTCTGGCACTAAATATAACCTGAAATAGAAAAATTTTATTATGTAATAACTGATGGAGGTAGGAATGTATGATCAAAATACAGGGTTTATTGGATAAATCATCAAAGCATGTACATGTGAAGGATACACGAAACCCATAGTCATACATTGTATTACCCATCAACAAGCATTATGTGCAAAATATTTGAATATAGACATTATCATTGAGTCTGTAATGGCTACTGTCAATTTTGTTTTCACATGCACTTGATAAGAAATAGATTAAGAATATAATGATTTGCCATATCACACATGGGTTTGAAGGCTTAGTTGTAGAAAGGTTTCATAACGATTTTTCGAATTAAGAACTGAGAGATATTTTAAAAGAGAAAACAGACCTCTATCTGTCTTGAATTGTAGCGAGTGGTTCTGGAAATTAGCGTTTTCTCGATAAAGCTAATAAAAATAAATGAACTGCTAAAAAACAAAAACTGATCAAAAGTGACTAAAAATATAGGATTTTACTGATAAAATAATCTGGACCACACAATGAAGACACGGTGTAGGTCAATCCGGAAAAAAGAAATGGGATACAGAGAAATGGGATGTACCCTACTGTAAAAATGAATAGCAAACATTCTTTAGAACTTCCAATTACTACAGAACTAAAAATTTGAAACTGAAAGTTAAAATCTGAATTCTTAAATGCCAATTTTTTAGTTGAAACGCACAAATAAAAATAACATCTAAAAATACTTCGAAACAAAATATATTGTACCATTTAAAATCTTAAGATTTAATCGAAACGTAATAATCTTACATACCCGCAAAGACGTAATGAGAAAAGGCATCAGATGAAGTAAACCCTATATCACAACAAATAATAAACATCCTATTCAACAACAGTGCCACAATAAAAACATTACGCAAATACTTAAGCACAACTTCAATTCGAAAATTCAACAAGAAAAAAGCATTAATTAAGATAAAACTTATGAGTACCTCAAATGACATGACAAAACCAAAAACTCAGCACCAACTAACAATTTTTGGATGTACCTTTTTTATATTTTTATAAATTCAATGTATATTACTACAAAAAATAAGAAAATGGTATATGACAACACAAATGTTAATATTGTATTTTTATATTCCAAACTGTGCAAATAGTACGAATTTCACATTAACATCAGAACTGCTCTGACTAAAATACAGTTAGAATTTATCGCAATGCAGGTAAGTTTAGAATCATACATACGTAAGTCATACAATACATGAAAATTAACAGAATTGTATCAAAGCATATATGCATTGGATTTTTCTTTCAGTTCTTTATATACTCAGTGTTTTTTCTCCTTTAGGAATCGTATATATTTGTAGAAGAATTTTCTACAGTGAAATCGAAATAAATGATAGATCCCTTTCAAGCAATCATTCGCTTTGCAACAAGTTTTGAACTTTGATTCGTTAAATTAATTGTTGAAAATTTTCGATTTTCAGTTTGTCCAAAGAAGTCAATTAAATTTCTAATTTAAGTTTTAAAAATATTTATTCTTGAAATAATTTTATAAGAATCAACATTTTTAATTAAATTATGTTAATAATTTAATGTTACGAAATTCCTATAAATATAAGTTTTAATTAAATCATTTCAAAACTGTTTATTCATTATTATTGGGTTTGAATGACATAAGTTAAACTTCCGAAACACACATACTATCATGCGGTTGGAGAGCCTAACTTGGATTAAAAAATTTCGATGACTTTTTCATTAACCATTAGACTGCTGAGGATGGCGCACTTTGTTGTTTGAGCCAAAAGCGCTGTGAGCGCCATCATACAAACTTTAACATTATTTGCAAAAATATCTTATAAATTTTTAGTTTTAATTAATACATTAAAAGTGTATTTGTGTGTGAAATTTTTATTAAAATATGTTAAAAATTATGAAAGATATTAAAAATTTTAAAAAACACTTTGAATCGTTTTTTAGTTCAGTAAATTTGAATATTATATAGAAAAAATGGTCAGCACTTAAATGGTTAAACAAAATACGTCATTTTTATTTAAATGAAAATTTTATTACGTTTTATCAAGTAATTAATTAAAATGTTTGTAGAATAAATAGTTTATTTAAAATAAAATAAATTTGTATTTATTTTTAAATTTTATCGAAACTAAATAGTGTAATTTGAATGTTAGCTACATTTAAATCTGTTTATTTCATTTGCAAGTAAACAATCAGTAAAAATAGAAGATCAATTTGGTGGGGCTCCAAATCTTTGCTTCATGATGAACTAGAATTGGACAGAATGTGTAATCTTTACAAAGAGATATCCAATAATGATAATAATCCGTTGACACAATTTCACCAAGCCATTACAAAGTGATTTTTGATAACAACGAAAATTATAGAGTATTTCCAGAATGATTTCAGACTCCGACTAACCGATTAAAAGATTATTAAGGATATTTATTAATGTATCTCGATAGAAAATGGCAAAAGATATACTATTGTTCATGTATATCACAATAACTGCTATAAAAATCCATCAATATTTACCTGCATTTCTTCATGAATCAGCAACCATTTGCAACAATTTTTTTGATATTGTTCGGTATATTACTGGCGTTTCAAGCAATTTTGCAGCCTTCAATATTTGATTGGAAACGGGGACAATCCCATTGCAATACAACGTAGAACTGAAAGAATTTTCTTCCATATCACACAAAATTAACGATGAATTCTTCAGTACAACATTTTCAATTTTATTCATAGCAGCCTAATTCACAAAAATCTTATTCGTATAAGACAAGGTTTTCCCCAAGAAATATCAATAAAAAACGTTAGTCGTCTTATATTCGGACATTTCGAATGTTGGGAATTTTAAGACACAGAAATAGGGATCTTAAAAATATATTTTTTATATTGTTTTTGTAAAAATTGGAACGAATCTTTCTAAATTTTCTTTATTTTTTAATTTTATAGATTGTTAAATTGTCACACGAAATTTTTGCATAGGAAAAATTACCCTCCTTCCTGTCCTCAATTTTATTTAAAATATTAATCTTAAATAAATTTCTTTTTATTTTATTCATTTTGCTTCCAAATAAAACAATCAAATGTTTAATTGCAAAACTTACCTTGTATCGACTATTGCAAAACAAAAAATGATGACTATTAAGACATTTTTATTTTAAAATTAGATTATATCACATTGGACCGTATCGCGAACATTCTAATAATTTAATTTTGAATATAACAAATTTTCGATTTATAAAACTGCGTAATATTAATCAGTAAATTATGTTAAGATACAAAAATAATATGTGGGGATTAGATATAATTCCATATCTAACTGTTATAAAAGTGAATGTTGTCAATATCGATTTTTCTTAATTTAAGAATAAATTAAAATCATACTCGATGAAATTTTTTAAAAAATGATAAAGATATTAATAAAAATGTAAAATTTATGTATAAGAACATTTGTTCTAATATATTATCTTATACCTTTTATATTGTGTATGATCATTTTTCATTCCAGCTTTCATATTTTTCATTTCATCAATCAAAACAAACATTTTTAACATATCGCACATGGCTAGCATATTTGCTTCAGATAAAAACTCTTCTCTTTTACGTCGTTTACACAAATTATTGATTTCTTCGCAAAATTTTTTAACAGCTTCATTCTAAAATATTTACAAAAATATAAAAAATGACATTTATTTACAAAAAATAGGTAAGAATTTTTCTGTAATTATAATAAATTTAACATATACCGGAGTTTACCGAAAGTAACACCCCTTTAAAATAAGACCATGGTCTTACTTTCGAGTGGTCTTATTTTCGGAGTTGAAATGATTAAATTTATTTTTTTTGAAATTTTGAAGCTTGTATGATTTTTTCAATAAAAATCGATATAATATTAAAATTTTTAAAATTCAACCTTATTATGAGTAGCCATAGAAAATCCTATAATATGAAATTTAAACTTGAAATAATTGAAAGATTAAGAAGGAATGGCGGGAATATAACAAAAGCCGTAGATGAAACCGGAGTAACCTGTAAAATGATCCGGGACTAGGTTTTCAAAAAGGATCTTTTTTATAGATTGTAGTCGTAAACACGACTCTTTCAAAATTGGATGCGGAAGAAGAGTTGTCTTACTTTCCGGTCTTACTTTCGGATTTTAATTTTTTCTTAAAAACCTCATTTTTTCGAAAGTAAGACCAGGTGTTACTTTCGGTAAACTCCGGTATATAGTTTTCCAAAGCTTTCTTTGAAATAAAAAAATATACTAACCTTAAAAGTGCAGAACTATTTTTGAGATTTTTTAAAATGTCTATGTTTAGTACTTCAAATAAATAAAATGATCACAAATTTAACTTCGTCATGTTTAGTAGTTTATATAAGTTGCATCGGGTCTAGAATCCAATATAATAATGGCATGATGTCAATGAATACGATTAATAAATTATCCATAGTACGTTAAGAGTCCAAATGATAATTTGTGTTCCAGTATATTGTGTCTAGTTTATACATCCAAAGACAAAATATCCATTATTATATGTTCATTACTATAAAATTCTATTTAAAAGCGCATTCGAACACACTCAAATATCCAAAATGTATGTTCAGTTGCTAATTGACCAAAAATAAGTACCGTATATACTCGCATATAAGCCGAACCCCCAAATTTGGTTGAATAAAATGTCATAAATATTAATTTAAAAAATATTAATTAACATTTAATATAAATTAATTATTGAACCATAATTATTTTAATTAAAAGTAGGTTCGCGTATAAGCCGACCCATCAATTTGAGGAAAAAATTTAATCCAAAATTACTCGGCCTATACGCGAGTATATACGGTAATTTTTTCAAGTTTTTTAAATAAGGATTATAATTTGCAAAAAGGCCAAGCAGAAAAAATTGTTTACATAAATAATATGAAGTAAACAGTATCATCCATCTATATCTACTGTATCTCAATCACATGCCCAAGTTATATTCCGTAACAACAAAGATGATCTAACATTAATAACCACAGAAATAAATCATTATATTTATAATTTGTTAAATATATTATTTAATAAATTTAAACAATTTTAATGTTGAAATTATTGCCTCAAAAATTGTACTTTGCACATAAATTTATATTGGTCAAAAATCACATTGGACATAACTACTGTGGACCCATTTACACAGAAATTTCGTGGAAAATTAAATTGTCGCAATAATAAGAAATTATGTAAAAGTTCTTGGTTGGAATAATTCCCCGATCATGTAAGATATGGATTATGCTTTTCGCATTAGGTTAAAGGAACTCGATAGACTACAAATATTATGACCAGAAAAATTACTGTCATCTCATATTGAAAACTTGTTCAGTGAAATAAAATTTACTACTTACTTGAAATTCCTTAAATTTTTTCAATTTATCAATATAAGGTTTTAATATCTCAATCGTTTTTTCTTGAATTGAATTGGTTAATTCGCCATTATTTCCAGAAATCTAAAATAATCTAAATATATTAAATTGAAAGACATAAAATTTAATTTTCAATCACAATAGTCTATTTATTCCAAAAAAGAGATCAAAAAGTTAAATACAGGTGTGTTTTTACAAACTTTTAACATGATTTTGAAATAGGTCGAATTAATAGAAAACTATAAAGTGATGATTTGTTAGTAGCAGCCTTCATTATTTAAAACAATAAAGTGATAATTTAAGCCTTTTGCTGCGAATAATGTATTTAATGAAAATATTTTCGACTATAAGATAGGATAGGAGATTGACAAGGACCATCTTATAGTCGAAAATTCGAATAATAATTTTTGTCATTATTATATTCCTGTATTTGCAATTACTATTTATTTGGAATTCCCCAAACTTTGTTTTATGAAATTAAGTATTCCTTGAGAACATAACAATCGGGTAAAAAATTAGGTGTAGATGCCATAAAGTCGGAAGCAGTAAACAGGTGTCAGAATAGTAAAAGCGACAGAAATTTCAAACACACAGGAAATATTTGAAAAATTGACTATTATTTGTTAAGTTTACTATATTAAAATATATTAAACTATGCTTATTTTCCATTAGTAATAATTATTGCACAAAATTTCAAGATAAAAATATGAATAATCTGAACTTTTTTTTAGTTTGCCTGTCTTACTGTTGTGTAATAATTACACAATAAATCTAAAATAATACATATTTTGTGTTCATAAGTGCTTTAATGATCTCACTATTCAATATTTTATTTACTGACATGCTAAGTATTTGAAGAAACATTTTGTTGTTCTCATTAATTCAGAATTATATTGTTATAATTTTTATAATTTAACCTACACACTATTGTATTACCTATAAATGTCATTTATTTTGATAATTAAACGTAAGATACTATTAAATGAAATAAAATTCATTAGATTAGTTAATTGAAAATTTTATTTAATGAATATAGTTAATTCGCGAATTGCCTTAAAAATATTTATTGGATCTAAATATTACACTGCCTGTTGGTAGAGCCCGTGAACAGGATCTCCAAGTATATAACATAATAACGAAATCCTTTCCCTTTTCTAACAAAGTGTGTAATTCACCATGAACTTGCGCTTCTTGCTTATAAACTGCTTGCACAACTCTAAAGCCATTACTGTCTTCATTGTTGGTATTGAAGTTAACCTTAATTAATTATGAAAAAAATTAAATATAATACCAAATAAATACTTCATATTTAACGGCTAAATTAGCTGCTTGCATACAAGGAACATCGCCGTGAAGTAAATTGCTTTTCAGTAAACTAACATTACTTAGAGCATTAAAAATTTGTTCAGAATGAAACATAATTATCTGAATCTATCAAGCTCTATAAAACGGAAAAAAGATTTTGAAATTGTGCGTTACTTCTTAATAAATTTAAACATGTACATTTTAATAATATTGAAATCGAGTTTTTTAAATTTGAACAATATATTAATAACGAAAATTACGTTGATTAGTACCAATTTCAGAATAAATATTAGTTATTAGTGAGCTCTACATTATGTCGAGATGCTTTAGAGCAAAGTAAAGTAAACCATTTTATACTTTCATAATTTAATATTTTTGTTAAAAAACGGATACATGTAAAAAATGAAAAATAAATAATAGTAGACACAAATTAAACCGATTTTTATTTCTATGATGATTTTATTTAATTCCAAAAAACCGCGTAACTTTAGTTACAAAAATGAGATCCGTCACCAAGCAATATTGGCAAAAATTCTTACTTTGACCTTGGCGCTGAAGACACTAGTTACGCCACTAATTGGTTGTCACAAATCGGCACCAGTTGCTTAGCAGGAGTGCAAAAAAGTGAGCCTCTATTTCAGTACTGGTGTTTCCCAGGTGTGCTTAAGGTTTACGAGCTATCGTAAGAAGGTTTGTACCTGATTTTCATTGCCTGTTGTGTGTTCTTGCAGCCGCGTAAAGGCTTGCACTTTCTATTTCATTTCTTTTGGCAAGAACCTTTTCGACTCTATTTCACAGCATTGATTCTTTAACCGCTTGGCTCTCGTGCACTGGAATTATAATAGTTCGAAGCCTGCTTTGAAGTCAAGTTGGAAATTCTGGGCTATCGGTACAACTAAAGAATTAAGCAAATTATAATTCTTTTTTGCTGACTGTCATTTGCTAAAGATGTAAAAGTTATAAATTAATTTTAGTAATCTACCATGTCTAGTTAAATATAATTTGCGAAACATTGGAAAAGACAAAGCTTTTCTCCCTTTTATTTTATTTTATACGTTTTCTGCTTCATTACCCATTGGGTGTCAGAGAGATGGTGGAAGTTCGCCGTTCATATTGGTTGGGATGACTGAAAATGTTTCCGTTTTTATCCTACGGAATTCCTTCATGGCCGCATGTATTATTCCAAAGCCTCTATCAAGGCCTACCCGGCGAAATTCATCTCCGTTTCTTGTTTCACGATCACGGCTAGTAACTCATGATCGATCCAAGATTTACCCGTCCTATTCACAGCTCCGGGCTTAACTGACATGAACCTAGTGTTCGGGTTGATCCTTCCGCATTCAAATTAAAAGTATGTGCAATAATGTAATACAAAAATATGTGCCATACTCAATCTCACCATTCATCATCAAATTCTAGTTTAATTATCTATCCTTCGGTGGTGCATAACATGAATTTGTTTCTCCTAAAGTAAAGAGATCGGTTATTTCAAACCGTTCTAAAGATATATTTCTACAACATCTAAAAAATCAATCAGATACCTGCAACCAGATACCAATTACTTACAACTAGGTACAAACAACCTGATACCAACTAAACACCAACTACCAAACAACCAGGTACTTAGAGCCAGATACCTATAATGAAGTATCAACTCCCAGCTACCAAGGACTAACAACTAAGTATTTACAACCAGATACCTAAAACTAAATGCAAATTACTTACAACTAGGTTCTAACTAACATGCACCAACCGGATACCAAGTACTTACAACTAGGAACCAATTACTTACATCCAGTATTTACAACTAGGTATTAAGTACTTACAACCCGATACCTACAACTAGATACCTTACAACTAAGTACTTTCAATTAGCTAAAAATGTTATTTCTTCAGTGTTTTTTTTCAAATGTTTTTAAATAAATTAATTTATGTATTTGTGGAAGAAATCAAAAATATTTTTAATTAAATTACAATCAGTAGTTAAGAAAACTTTTTCTCAT
>CAUHTR010008074.1:0-23028 GCA_959609185.1 Schmidtea polychroa
TTATTATTATTATTTTAAAATAATTAAATGATAATTTAAGCCTTTTGCTGCGAATAAAACAAATCTTATAGTCGAAAATATTTTCATTTGTATTAAATATTTTATTCACGGCAAAAGGCTTAACATGAATATTCAACAACGTCTTTTCCACTTCCCATCTCAAAATAATTTGCAAGAATTCATATTTCAAATTGATAACATTGTTGAAATAGTTGAAAGTCCAAAAGTTACAATTTAGACTCATCAGTTATTTATTATAGGAGCTTTTGAGGTTGATATTGAAAATGTCTTATTTTGGACATTTGATTTTAAAGTTGATTCAAATAAATAAAAAAAATCTTTTTTCCGATTATTATTACTTTTTTATTCTCTTTAAATATAGTTTATACATTACAAAACTGGGTGATAAACATATATATTCAAGATTGCGTTTAATATCAACAAAATATATTTGACGCCATTTTTAAATGTTTGAAAATAATTTTATTGTTTATATTTTTGAATATATTTCATTTATAAACACTTATGATTCTAGCTCTGGTTCCAGCTCTTTCTGACAATTGAAATTTTAGAAAATTTATTAAAATTTTTTTGATTTATTTCAAAAAACGTTTAAATTAAAAACTCACAATTTTAAGTAAAAATTTTAATTTACTTTTACATTAAATATTAAAATTGAAAATTAATTATTTCAAATATAAAAGCTTAAAAATTAAAAATAATAAATTGAAATTTAAAATATTCAAATTAATATTATATTATTAAATGAAAAAGCATTCTAATATTAATATTATGTTTTAATTGAACAAAATTATTTGTTTTACAAAAATTATATTAAGTTCAATTAAAGTGCAAGACACTCAACACGTGTAATTCAGAGCACTTCAAGACTTTATTTTAAAAACAGAATTATATTTTGCAAATCAGTTCTATTATTTAATTATTTAATTATACAATCGTTATTAAATATTATTTCATCCTTTTTCTTTAAGATTTTGTTGAAGATTCCCAAGGGCACCCAGATATATTTTTAATATATTTTTTAAATATACTCAGAAAAAATATAAAAATATAAAATATAAAAAAATATTAAGCTGTAATTTTTTTATGGTTTTAATTTTTAAAAACCCAATTTTTTTATTTTAATTAAAAATTTCGTTTTTATTTAATGAGTACGTTTGTATCACATGTTTCTATCACATATTGTTGAGGTTATTATCATTATTATTATTATTATTATTATTATTATTATTATTATTATTATTATTATTATTATTATTATTATTATTATTATTATTATTATTATTATTATTATTATTATTATTATTATTATTATTATTATTATTATTATTATTATCTATTTCATTGACATTAATTTTTAATAGGTTTAACAGGAATATATATTTGTTTTTTCTTGCAGTTCTTAGTTTAATAAGTTTATTTTCGTTATCTTATCTGTTCAGATACAAAAATCTAGCATCCTTGAATGATCTGATAGTTCAACATATGCTTCATCCCTTTATTTGAAAGAGGTAATATTATCCTCTTTATTAGTTATATATCAGATCCTTACAGTAAACATTTTGATGAAAAATAAAAAAAAATATCGAAGTAATATTTAATTATATAGTTGAACATACTTACGACAAATTTTTAATAAAAATATTTTCTTCTTTAAAAATTATAAAAATTGTAATTCAAATAAAATATTATTTTTTCAAATTTTAGCAACCAAATATAAAATTTTAAATTATTTAAATTTAATTTTATAATTTAATAATTATTTAATTTAACAACAATTCATACATACAACATTTAAAACACAAGTATTTACTGCATTCTGCACATTAATTTTCGGATCCAATAAATTTATCAATAACGCCTTACAAATTACACGTTCCCAATAATTATCGAAATTTTGTAATAAAATTTTAAAATCAGACATACCTATTTTACTCTTACAACCATTATTGTGCTCACTAATATTGGTCAATGCCTTTAATCTATAGTGCTCTCGAGCTCCCATGTATGTGGCATTACACTCATTACATGTAAACTGATAAACGAGATCAGAACACAATCCAACCGGATTTTTTGTATATTGTATGTATTGTATGTATAGATTTTTGTTGTTGTTAAATTAAATAATTATTAACTTATTAAATCAAATTTCAATATTTTAAAATTTTATATTTGATTGCTAAAATTTAAAAAAATAATATTTGATTTGAATTACAATTTTTATAATTTTTAAAGAATAAAATATTTTTATTAAAAATTTAATATAATTAATAAATTTGTTCAAAATTTTTTTTTATTATTTATAATTGTATTGTTAATATGTCATCATCTTTATGATTACATTTCTAAATTAATTTATTAATAATAAATAATTTTTAATAATAATGACAAACCAGAAATAAATATAATAAATTCAAAAATTTTACCAAATATACTTTAATCAGTAAATAAATAAATTAAATTTTTTCATTTAAATTTTATATAAATTTAAATTTTACCTTGTAAGCACATTCAGATCATTTGTTACAATATTCTATTTCGATCAGCTGATAAAATAGAATCAATTTTAATTTTTTAATTTTAATAATATAAAATTATTTTTTCAGTATAAAATATATCTGGCGTTTACAAATATTTATTTGATCCTTTTAATTAAATAAAAATATTTTAATTTAAATTATCAATTAAAATCCATTTGGGATTGTTCATGAGTTACTTGGCCTCACCTGATTTATTCATTGCATAATGTTACTAAAAATAGCAACCAATAGAAATGATTTATGTTGCTGAATAAAATGCTTAGTCATTTGACCTGAATACATTTAAAAATCAAAAATTTTAATCAAATTTTAAATTTATCTCAGGAAATTTTCATTCCATGATTAAATCATCCACTTCGATGCCAACAGAATTCATTAGAGAAATTTTCGTCCCTCTAGACTCCAACCTATTATCCGAAGAGCCATCCCCGACAAAATTTTTAAGAACTTATGACAATTTACGTTGTCCAACATCTATTCTGGATGAATCTATGGATTTACTCTGCCACAAAAGTACTTCGCTTCACACAATTTCATCTTCAATTCCCGATTCGGAACTCAACAATAAAATTGATAAAATTGAATCAACAGAATTAGAAAAGCTTATTGCTACAGATTGCTCATTAATTATTCTTGATCTCAGGTCGGCTTATAATTTTTCCAAAATGCATATCACAACGGCAAAATTGGCTAACTGCTCATCTAAAATGAAAAGTAGGCGTGCAATTCAAATCGTCAATGAAATACTCAAAACATCGATGGATCTTCATCGAATTGTATTATACACAGAATTCGGGCTACCTTTCAAACAAGATGACCCAATTACTGTATTAATTCAATTTCTTATCGGTCGTTCTATCAATTGTCTTTATTTGAAAGGTAATGGCGTTTTTGAAATTAAAATTTTCAATTAATTGACTTTAATATTTTAGACAGTTTCAAAAAATTTGAAACGACATATCCAAATTTATGTGAAAGTGGTTCATCAAATGTTCTCTGTCTTCATATTCCAAAATCAGTTCCAGATNTTTTTGAAATTAAAATTTTCAATTAATTGACTTTAATATTTTAGACAGTTTCAAAAAATTTGAAACGACATATCCAAATTTATGTGAAAGTGGTTCATCAAATGTTCTCTGTCTTCATATTCCAAAATCAGTTCCAGATTTTACTGATATATACTTTACGAAAGCTAGTCTCATTTTGCCGTTTCTTTACTTAGGTAATTTTTATATATTAATATAATTAATATTAATTATTTAAATTAATTTCAAAAATTGATTTTGTTTCAAATTATTTTATTATATGATATGATTTTATTAATCATCCTTTCCTTGTATTCGTTTCGCTTTTGGACTTTGTAGCGTGACCTTAACTGTGAATCAACCAATTGAATCAATGATAGTTATTAAAATAGTAAAACAAGTTAAAATTTTTATTGAAACACGGATCATTAATAGCATCAGTCCATTAATAGCAATATATGTATAAAAATAAACAAATATTAAAAGGATGCAAAATCATACATTCTGATATCCGTTATAAATTGTAATTAGAAATCAAATTAAATTTTAAATAATATCTTTAATAATGCTGTTTATATTTTCATTCTTTTTACAGGTAATGAATTAGATGCCTTAAATTCGACGTTTCTCACAAATAATAAAATTACCCATGTTCTCAATGTTACAATTAAGGCCTCATTTCTCGATGAAATCAAATTCAAAAGCAAACGAATCAATTGCACTGATAACAATGTGCAAGATCTTATTCAGTTTTTTCCTGATGCATTTAAATTTATCGGTAATTATTAATTAAATTATTATTTGTTACTAAAAATAGATTCATCAAACACTCACATGAGGTGGTCGATAATTCAACATAGTCATGTATAATTACAAGTAGTAACATTTACAGGAATATAATTGGTTGAGTGGATAAAAACTATTTATGACTAACCAATTACTCATGTTGTATTGACGAATTCGTTTGTTATTGGCTCTTTTGTTTTTGTCTGAGTAATTACGATAAAAAGATTTTTATTACGTAACAATATCCAAAAATTTCTCTTATTATTTTCTCTATTATTTATAATTTCCGATTTTAATATAATTCAAATAAATTGCATTTCTGAATTTAAGTAAATTTATCTCATTGTGTAACAAAAGATGGCCTGGATTGACATTTTTTGATCGGATTAATAATTCGAGTTTATGACTCATAGAATTAAATGATACAATATTATATCAACAATAATAGATTAAATGAATTAGGGCAGAGTTGTACTATTCAGGTGATTGGAATTCTAATAATCTATAAAATTACTCACGGAACCTTACGTTAAAAAGTTTACATAATGAGTTAATAAATAAATATGACTAACACTTGATCAAGTTGTTCAATGATGAAAAATTACCATTAAAAATTTTGTCAATGATTTTCAGTCTTGGAAAAATTATTTTATAATATATTTCCATGATAATATTTAATTTAAGAAAACCTTTATTTCGCAATCGATATTCGAAAATTATAAAACAAACAATTTCATAAAAATAAGGGCAAAAGTAAGGATTAAGCGTGTATGAACATAAAACTAATTTTAATATATTAATTAAATTCCATATCTTTGTACAAAATGTATCTGGTATTTGCGAATTTAGGAATGGCATTACATTTCATTGAATATGGGTCTCTTGATTTCGGGTTGTTTGGGAATTCAATTGGTGCAGTTTCCATTATCCTAGCGTAATTGTTGATTCTAACTTGACGTAACCATTGACAGCATGTTCTGCGATCGAACGACGAGTATGAGTATCAGATTTATCATTTGTACATATATGTGAACCATTTCGTTGATCCACAAATTGTACCAATTCAAGAATTTGAGCACATTTTTATTGATTAAAAAGATGGAGATGTTTTCTACATCTTTTTAATCAATAAAAATGTGCTCAAAAAATATATATGTGTGTGTGTGTAATCAATGTAATGCCATATACATTGGAGAGACTTACCGTCATCTCTGTATTCGATCTAGACAACATTATAGACCAAAAGCATTGATCAATATTATTTTATTATAAAATATCAATAGTAATTGGGAACGTGTAATTTGTGAAGCGTTATTGATAAAATCATTGAATCCGAAAATTAATGTACAGAATACAGTGAATACTTGTATTTTAAATGTTTTTAATTAATTTTTTGTATTGATTGTTGCTAAATTTAATTTAATAATGTATTTGCAATTTAATTATTAAATTAATATATCTATTAATTTGAAAGCGTCCTAAAATTAATATTTTTAAATACGTCTTGATAAAAATGCGATCAAATTTAATTTATTAAATAAAAGATTCATTTTAAGTCAATATTGTTTTTTATTTAATGATATTGCGATATTCTGACCTAATTTTATGAAGAAAAAAAACCGAAAAATATATCCGAGTTTTTGGTAAAACTTCAAAAAGAAATTCCTCGGAATTTGCAGTTTGTGTTGGACTGGGGTTTGTTACATGAACCTAAATATCCTTCAAATAAATCCCGATTTACATAGTTCACAGTAATTCATTTTTAAAATTAAAAGTTTGACCGCTTAGAAAATAAAAAATTTCAGCTCCGATTAAAGGACAACAGTGTCCGAAACTGCCAATCAAATTAATTAATTAGTCTAATAAATTAAAATATTGACTATCAATCAGATTTTCATAAGTAATATAAATCAAATCTTTTTTTACTGAATTCGCCTGATTACAAGTTATTGTTTTGAGTTATTGTTTTACTGAATGAATTTCTAATTGATGCAATAAATTATTCATCCCAGCCCGCACAGCGAGGAAATAAATTAAATTAATATTATTTGAAAGGAATACATAAATTATGAACTTTTGAAAAATTAAGTTACCAGAAATATTTAGCAAAGTTTCACGTAAGTGCTCAAAAGGTCACCATAGTGATATATATATATATAGCAATTAGAAAAACTTGCCTTAATGTTAGATTTAAAATGAAAATTCCAATCATATGTTTTGATTAATTTAATTATAATTAAACCTCAATTAAAACAAATATTCGATGTGGATTATAAGTGGTAATATCATTGTAGAATTAGCTCGAAAGTCAAACGGTCGAATTCTTGTCCACTGCCAGGCGGGGATCAGTAGATCTGCTACGATAGTTATTGCATATCTCATGTCTCATTGCAATAATCTTGATCTAAATAATGCTCATCAGTGGGTCAAACGGCGTCGGACTATCATTTCACCCAATTTTAATTTTATGGGCCAACTCGTTCAATTTGAAAACGACTTAATAAATGGCACTTTCAAACGTTGCAACGTACTTAATTTGGATCTGATAACGTCTTCAATGTTATTTACGGGAACTTCAATAAACTTTTAACTATTGAATATGTTTATATGTTTATTTTCAGAAATTATTCTCTACAATCCTTTTGCTTTGTACTTGTTTTGTTTATTTCTAAATGTATAGATCAATTCTTTTCTGTTGGTCTTGTATGGTTTTATTGTTATTATTATTATTATTATTATTATTATTATTATTATTATTATTATTATTATTATTATTATTATTATCATTATCATTATTATTATTATTATTATTATTATCATTAATTTTGACTTGATATAATCGGACAATTTGTCAGAAAATGTGCAGCATTTATATTATTAGCATTATTATCACTGGGAATAAATGGATATTTGATGGGTTTTTTATGAGATTTAGAACAATTTAGAATATTAAATACAAAAATATTTTTAATTTGATGTAGTGAATTTGTAATAAGTAATTTTGTCCTTCTAAACCGTGCGTAGTCAGAGTTCAGCTATGACAGGAGTTTCAGAACCATAGCGAAAGCATCCCACTTTCCAGGAGCAGGCCAATTTCAATCCAAAGATACCGATCCTTGCATTGCTTGCCCCTAAATTTGCTCTTAGGATTCATATTCATATCACTGAATATTTCTAAGATTATTTACATAATACATAATATCCGGGTATTTGATAAGAATGACTCGCTAAAATATTCATTCACCTTTCTTTAAATATTTTATTATTTTATTAATTTAAAATATTATTTTTCCGAACATTTGACAACCAATAAGATCTCATCAATTAATTCCAAAACAATAATAATTTGTTTGTATCCTATAGATGTAAAACAGGCCTAAATCACCCAAATAAACAGTGCCACATAAAATATCAGATTTTTACATTTAGTGAAATAATCAAATTTAAGTGAAAGCTTGAATACAAAACATCACAAAAAAATTCATTTTACTTACTTTAAAGCTTATTTCATATGGCTTTATAATTATAGGACACGTTTTCCCGCTTTAGATCACACTCTGATTTCTGTTTATATTCGCTGTAAATTTAACCGTCTTTTAATAAAAGATCCGCGTCCCATACCTTTGCGCAAAAAGATATTTATTTTGAAATAAAATATGTCGAATTTCCAAATTCGGGGTCACACTTTTTTTGCTCGATGAAAAAATATTAAATGGAAAGTTGATCTCAATCCACTAATATTTTCTAGATGAACCTTTTCTGGAGTAGACCTAGTTTAAAGCAGGAGTGTCAAAATTTAGGATAATAATTCTATAGAGATCCTTATTGAGAGGAGGTATTTCGCTGCAATTATTTAGTTGATTTTTCTGTATTATTGGGTCCAGAGGCTAAGCTAATAGTATTTGAATCTTTATTGTTTGAAACTACAGAAAGAAATCCAAATGAATTATTTTTATACATCCTATTAAGAAAATTTTCATATAATATAACTAATGAATAATTCATTTACATGACAAATGACTGATTAATTTTCGATATTATTAAAGCACAGTAAAACCATTCTAATAAAATACCCACACAATGCCTTTGTCAATCCTTTTTGCACTATTCTTTATCAACAGTTTTCGTCATTTCCGTGCAAGTAAATTATTATTTTATTTTCTTATAACAAATTTCTATAAGAAATTGCCTCATAAGAAGACATTAAGCGGTATAATATGCATAATATGAATAAAAAGCAAGAAATATAAAGATTATTGTACCATCTTATTACATTGGTTAATAACCTACTTCAAAGTGGAAACATTAATTTTTATTATTTAATATAATTTTCGAATGTGTAAAAAGTAAATAATGCATTTAAAAATGTTCCCGTGTAAATTAATTTTTTATCTTGTGTGGCTAAATTGTGAGGTTTTGAGCTAATTTCTCCCCTAATGGAATATATTTGTAATCTCCTTTCTTTGTATTGGAGCTTCACGGTCATTAAAAGGTAGGTTGATGTTAACCTTTACAAAACATGATTCAAAAATGTATGGATCATCCATTTTTGTGGCTCCAAAGTTGTTGTATAACAACTTTGTTTCTTCATGTAAAATTTCGAGATAAAAAAATACCAGACATCATAAATTTCAACATACAATCAGCTTCTTCAGTAAGTAAATTCTACTTTATCATCATTTCCCACAATTTTTTCATCCTTGAAATCATAATAAAAATATTTAATCTCTTTTTGAACCCAATACTTTTGTTCTTTATAATTTATGTTAGTTTATCAAAAAAATTATTATTTATCAATTAATTAATTAAAAAAAAATTTCATGGTGGTAATGCCTCTGACATTCCAATTAATGAAAATATTAATTTAATAATTAAATTACAAATGCATTATTAAGTTAAGTAAATTAAATCACGTGGTTTAAATATTCATTCTTCTTTCGAACATCGCCACATTTTATATCAAAATGTATATAAAACCGTGGAGTTTTATCAATTTCACGAAAGTCTGTTTCCTTCGAAGGTACCTCATTTCTAAACCCAATATTACAATATTCGAAACATCAGCTCGTCACACAGGCCACTGTCTCGCTCATATCTTGGATTCATTATAGTATTACCTACAATTTTCATATTCTCGATACACTTATGCGCCATTATTATTCTGAGTTCTATTAATGAAAACATCAGATCGCATTACAAATTATCAAATTATCACTCATGATTGGAGCTATACGAAATATAATTGGATCAATATGGGATTATTGATCCAATTATATTTCGTATAGCTCCAATCATGAGTGATAATTTGATAATTTGATAATTTCGTTTGATAATTTGTAATGCGATCTGATGTTTTCATTAATAGAACTCAGAATAATAATGGCGCATAAGTGTTTCGAGAATATTAACTTCGTTCGATCATGGATTTTCTTATGAATATATTTTAAATATCGGTCTTATATTTCTACACATGGCATATATTATTTTTACCAAATTGCATGAATAAAGTGATATTATTGATAAAAATATTTGTTTGAATTGTCAGAATTTAACGTATAATTAAATATATATTAATAGTTATTTATTTAGTTATCTCACAAAGAGAAAGACAAAAATACTGGTAAATCATCCAACAATAAAGATAATATTTTTGGTGGGATAATATCAAAACTCATTTCATTCACATATTTTTAAAATTATTTATTGACTTTGCATATTTTAAATTTAATAAATAATTTTAAAAAATAAATATGAATAATTAGTATTAATCATTATTTTTTGTTTTGCTAAATTGATCTTGTTTACATAAAAAATTAAATATCACGAATCTCAAATAAAAATTGGTTATTGACAATTACATATCCGGAAAAACACATTTTAAACATTAAAAACATTTTTGTGAAATCGAATGAATAATTTGTTTATTTGCATTTTCTCTCTATTTTATTTAACGACAACATGCAAAATTATTTGCAAAATGAAAATAAATTACTGTAAAATCTCGAAAATAATGCGTATTCGTGTATAATAGATATACTTGAACTAGCTTATATTTTAATTAAACAATAAAAGTCGTATATAATACGCATCTGTAACTTTTCAAGATTTTTGTTGTAATTTGCATGTTAATTTGCATTTTGATAAAAAATATTTTTCCAGGATAAAGTTCTCGAGGTCGGTATCGTTAGAAATGGTATTAGGAGAATGAATGTTTAAAATGACAACTTGAATCCCCCTACTTAGAGAGAAACTAAATGATGAAAAATAAAACAATATTTCATTTATCTTCTTTTTTTTAACAAATTGAATTGAATCTAAATTTGAATTAAATAAATATAAATATTTGTATTTATGACCTAAAAATAAATGAAGATAAAGGAATTTAAAAATAAAAATAAATAAAAATAAATAAATAATATTAAACTTTTTTCTTCACCTTTGATATTATATTTTTAGAATTTTATTTATTATTTTGTTATAATCAATTTTATAATAATTAATATGTTGAACACCATTTCAACTTAATTTTTTTAATTTTAAGTAAAACAAATTATTTTAAAACACTTATATTAAAAAAATAATAAAAAAAAAACAAAATATATTTATGATTATTTGTTTATACAAATTAATTAAATTAATCAATAAATCTTTTTTTGTTGATAAAAGAAATTCATGGAAAATATCGAAGACGTATGAAGGCATAAAAAATACAGAAAATAACTAATAAATTAAAATCAATTAAGACATATAAATCAAGTGAGTAATTCAATTTAACCAAATGTTGGTGTTCGATGAAATAGGCACAAAAATAAAGTGAAAATCAATAAAAATAGAAAATTCACAATAATAATTAAAAGTACAAAATTATTAATAAAAAATTATAAAAATTAAAAATGACTTATTCCAGGGGAAACTTGTAGTTGCGGATGCCGAGCAATGAGACGAGTTCAAATATAATAAAAATAAAGTTAATAGGGGTTCCTAGAAGTAAATAGTTACAAAAAAACTAAAATTAATTAAAAATTAATTAACTGATAGAAAACCCGAGTAGTGTGAGAAAACCCGAGTGATCAACATTATTATTTAATTAGGTGGAGTCAAATTGAGGAATGAGGAAAATTAAATTAGTAAACGTGAAATTAAATTGGGATAAGTTGTTAAAAATAAATAAATTGCACGGAGGACTGAGGGTTACAAACTCAAAACTAATTAGGTTGGCAAAGGGAATCCCTGAGTAAAGATACCCAAAAATAGCAAAATGAGATACATAAGACTTAATTGTCAATTTTTTAATCAAACTTTGCCAAAGTAACTCCATACGATAAGCAAGATAAAAATTGAATGGGAGACCCTTGCAAGATAGAAAAAATATTGTGATTATTTGGGAAATCACTTGAATGATGTTGAAAATAAAGATTATTAGAATTATAAAAAGATTTATTTGGAAGATTACTTCATGACAATCATTTTACACATTTACAAAATTTTAAAAATCCATTGGGTTAGAAGAAAATTATTTTCAAAAAATGTTATAAAAATTCTAAAATAGCTGAATATTTTGGCTGAACATGATTGATATAAATATTAGTAAGTAAAGATGTTTTTTATTTCTTGATGATAACTAATAAAAATGTTGATAACAAATGATTTATTGATTTGCTATTTATTTCAAATTTTTCCTTCAAGAACATTTGAAATTTTCTAGAAAAGTTCTAAAAGCTAAATTTTGTATTTTTCATCTTATAAAGATGCAATAGCGTGGACAATTGCAAATTTGATTCAGAGATTTCTAAATTATTCAAATTTATAAGAAAAAATTTCAAAATTTTTCAAAAGTAGGTTTTACTATTTTGAAAAATACTCAAGTTATACTTAGATTTTCTATGAAGTTTTTCTACCCATATATGATCGATAGTTGTTCTATCAAACAATTTATGTTTCACGAATTTTTTCCTTCAACTTCCTTCAAATTTATTTTATATCTCAAAATATTTATTAATATAAGTTTTAAAAAATGATGTAAAAACCTTTGATCTTTGCATTATACTTTCGGAGAAAATAGTCCTGAACCCATTAAGTCATGCCGGTATCCAAAGAGTAATTACTTTTTTTATTGTAATTAAGGTAATTAATTTTTAATTGTAATTTGCGAATTTAATTAAACTAATTTATTATTATATTTTGTATTTTTGAATTATAGTATTTTTTGGAATCCGAAATGTCATAATTTTACATAATATTTCTGTGACAAAAATAGCTTGTTTATCCAATATAAAAATCTCTTCATTTAATAACACAAATGTCTACGAATTTCGTTTTTTTCTTTTCTGCTTTTTTACAGTACATGAGATGCATAAAACACAATTGTGTTTGTTTCTACGAATTCCATTATGCCATAACATGTGTGCGTGCGTGTATGTTAGTATTACACACACACTGGCGCGCGTATGCAGTCATCCATCATCCTACCATAGATTTTGAATTGCATTAATAAATAATAAAATTACATTTACAATAAAATTAAAAAAGAATTTTTATATTTAATTTCATTAAAATAATTCAAATTAATTAATTTAAATTTAAATCAGACTAGAATATTAGTGTTACTTTTGTTGGGTTATTATTGTTCAATTCTGTTTTCTTTGATTCCTCTCGTTTTCTTATTTAAACAAAAAAAACGAAACCCAACACATAATAACTTTATTAAACTTCAATCAAAATTACAATTCGTCACTAGATTTGCATCTTTCTCTCTAAATAAATGTCGTTCGCTAAGGTAGACAACCCAAGGGGCAGTCATCTTTTCCAGCACGAGAGTTAAAATTTGCTTTCAGTTACTGGATTTCCTCTTCAGATCACTGATTGCCTTATTCGTCAAACTTCTCACTTGTTTCTTCGACCTATTGGCGCCTTGTCTGTTTTTGAGTTCTCTTTTTATACTTTTTCTGAGAGGGTTTTCGAATTACTTTAATTTGTTTGTTCAAGATTGCCGCTCGGGTTCCTTCGGCGCTTGGACTTCCCATTTCGGATTAATTAATTTTAAGTTTTTTTTCGTTATAATTTTCACTGTAATCCATCACTAAATTTTCATTATAATTTCTGAATTTGTTTTTCAATTTAACGTTCAACCATACCCGTTTCCCACGTTCGATATTGATTTTTAGTTTTTGGTAAATTATAATTAATTTTGTACTTTTATTGATTTTAACCATATAAGTTATACCTTCCTTATATATATTTGGTTTTTGTACTAACCACAACAGAATCAAATATACCATGAATGATTCGGTAATAGACAAATCTACAATTCTGCACAATATTGGCATCTTTTGAAAAATAATATTGTCAATGATTTTCTTTAGTGCAAATAATTTCAAAAATATCGATAAAAAATTTTCACAATTGACTTTTGGACTGAAGTCAAATTTTTTTTTATTTTAAAAATAAATTTAATCAATTAAATTGAATTGGAATTCCAAGTCATTAATGGATAAACAAATTTTTCACAATTACAACTTACAAATACAATTGTTTTACTGAATTGATTTTAGTGTAGGTGGAATTCAACTGATACATTGTTGATTGAATAATCATTGTTTTAATTTTGGAATTGTGAATTTTTTTTTATTAAAAAAATTAAAAAAAATCCATTAATTTCAAAATAAAAAACATATTTAATTTTCAATGAAAGAAATTTAATAAATCGATTAAACAAGTGAAATTCGATTAATATTATTCCCAAAAAAATTTGAGGGGATTTGGTATCTGATTTTTTTTTCGTCTGATTTTTTTTGGTGCTTAAGTCTGCGTTTGTGGGCAGAAGTGACATTTGTGAATCACAATTAATAGCGAATTTTTATTTAGATGAAAAATTTCTAAAAATAATCATTTAACATGTGTAGCCGACGTCAATGGGCTAGATTAATCACTAAATTTATTAATTTAATTTGAACAATATAAAGTTTTTTTTGTCAATACCAAACAAAATAGCGATTATTTTTTAATTAAAAAAATTTTTTTTATTGATTTTTAAAATTTTAAACTAGAAAAAATAATTCATTGAATTAAGTACTTCTTAGAAATAAAAAAATATTTTTTGTAAAATTCCTAATTCTCATAATTTTCCTATTTTTTAATTTACGTGGGAGGATTTTTCAGTCTGAGAGTCACTTATAGGAAATATTTTTTTACTCATATTAAAAGGTAAAAGAAATAGTTAATTAAGTTTGAAGGTCATTTATATTTTTAACATTTACGCTTATTGCCAAGCAGATTAGTTTTTGTTGAGAAGCAGTTGCTAGTGAAAAATTTTCAATTTTCTGTACTTTAATTTCTGTGTTATTGGCACAATGAGAAATAACAGATTTCTCTATTTTTTAGGAAAGGGGATTCGCGTATTTGCTACAACATTGTTAGTAGAAGCCAGCAAAGGCTTCTCGTGGTCCTTATACAAGGTTAGTAAAACATGGGGAAATGTCTTATTTTATTTTTCTGTTATAAATTTGTTTTAAACATGTTCTGAACATAAATAGAAATTACTAGATTGATTTCTGGACATCTTATATAATGGAAACCACAGCGACCCCTTTTAGTTATATCTAGAAGAATGTGACTAATATAATAATTTCTTACATTTTAATAGGTATAACAACCCCTGCCATATTCCCTTTCTTCTAACAAATTTTTTATATTTAAATTATAATAATAACAATTTATTTTTAAAAAAAATGAAATTTTATTAATTTTCATTGCCATTGTTTTAAATTTTCAACTTTTTCCATTTTTATTTTTAAAATTTTTATCTATTTTCTTTGAAAATAAATATTTTTTCTAAAAATAATAATAATAATAATAGAAAATCCTCAATTAAATATATTAAAACATAACATTGCTATATATTGCGACCGTTTAACAGTCTTATTCAAGCTAGGTATCGTATTAATAACAACTAAATGAAAATGAGAATATTCAAACAAATTAACAAGTAATTATCGTAATTAAATTGTATCAAACTAAAAAATCTTTTAATAAATTTTTCTTCTTTTGAAAATAAAAATATTTTTTTAATCATATAAAATTGTTAACATTCTCATACAAAAAATTTTTTAAAATTAATATAAAAACTAAATTTAATTTAAATTTAAAAATTGCTTTTATACAAATAGTATAAATAAAATGAAACATTTTCTAACTTATCACATAATATAAGCATAGTATAGCGTGTGTCTAATATGGTACAATACTAACTTTGATGATTTATAACTTATCATTAACTAGAACAGTGGTTCTTAACCAGTGTTGCGTGAGCTTGTTGCAAGTGCTTCGCAAAATTATCAAAGTCGAAATTTAATCTTGGCTGAAATTTAATCATATACTGTATGCGATTCAGTGGCGTAACTAGTGGACGCAGGACCCTGCGTTGCGGGGGCCAAAAATTATTACTAAAAAAATATTTACAATCATTTTCTGAAACTTTTTCCCTGCAGTTATATTTGCCTACAAACATAAAACTATCATTGAATAGCGGCTGCTGTGAATAACTATGTATTAAACTTTAACCGAAAAATTTAAGTGGAAATATTTTACATTGCGCGGGGGCCCAAATTTTGAAGTTCCGCCACTGATGTGATTTGAATTGCACAAGTAATGACTAGATGCAGCACCTTTGCAAAGTGAATTTGTGTGCTAATCTTACAACAACTTTCAAGTACCCAATCGAGAGCCGTCTCTCGGTCACTAGGCACGCCCACGCAGGTGATTCCCCTTGAGTCTATCGCTGATAGACAGACCCTTTGATTTAGTAATCTTTTATGCGTTTTAATGTGATTTGTGTTGTGTGTGATGTCTATAACATAAGTGATAACATCTTTAATTCAAATCTTACATACATATCAGGTAAGGTATTTTTTATTAGTGAATTGTCCAATGTTTTAGACGAAGAATCGAGAGTAGATATATCAAATATTAGACCCAATAAGGTTGAAATCTGCAAAAGCCGACAAGCTCAGATAGCATTAAATGATTTTTGCCTCAAATAAATTTCATTCAAGTATATATGTTACAGTTAAAGTATAAACTTAGATAATGTATACATTCTCTAATAAAATACAAAAATGTTATTCTGGTATGCCATGTTGCAATACAGTAAACTACCTAGATAATATACATTTTATTATTATTTTATTATTGTCTAAAAATGTTACTACTAAAAAATTTACTAATGACTGTATACTTTAACTGAATTTAAAACTTTAACTAGTTAATGTATACATTGTCTAAGTTTATACTTTACCTGTAAAATATATAAATATTTAATTAATGTTATTTTTAACTCTTCTGTAATAATCAGTTTAAATTGTAATCAAAGTTATGTCTGTATGTTTTTTGACTCTTTAATTTCATGATTAAATGAAAGCTGTTTACAATTCTTATGAATGTTTCTCATGATTTTTCTGTCAATCATAAAATTGAAATAGAAGTCTGTATATTTCTCTAAATTTGTTGATCAGCCTACGCATTTGTCGCAAGAATTCTCTGCATATGGGCGAACTGAATGTCGATGAAAATGAGAAAGATTAGCTGTTAAAGTCAATTGAGAGCTGAAATGGCATCTAATGGGTTTGTTTTTTGTTTTATATTTCTTAAAATAGTTAACTCAACCAAAAGGTGCATTGAACCGAATAAGAGGTGTGGACGATAGTTTGGAAAACACTCCGATGCTGCTATAAATTTTGCTCTATTCGTCAATTTTTTATGTAATTTAATATATTTTAGTTTAAATATTTTGTACTTACTGTCAAAAGTTATTAAGGATTGCAAATAAAATTGTAAAAAAAAATTATGTAGATGGGTATAATGAAGAATTGTTAGGTAGAGCACACGATATTGGTAGTTATTTCGCTTAGTTTAGAGGTTCTAAGATGTATTTTTATTAAAAAAAATTTCCTCCTATAGACTCTAGCAGCGTTTCCCGACGTTCTTTATACCATGCTCACCGTAATATTTTCAAAAGTCATATGCCCCACCGGCCCCTTTGAAGTAGTTGTTAAACTTCGATAATCAATATTGCCAGTATGCAAAACTGACAGCCGATGAATTATGATGTATGCACGTTGTTATATTTAGTCGTGAATGAGCATATTATATTTAAAAATATATATGTGGAATAGTTGATAATTGCTGACTCTGCTCTATAATATAGAGGTTAATACAAAATAAAGTAAAATATACATATATTTTCATTCAATTATTTGTTTATTTTTGTGACAAAGTTATGAAATCTTGGACGTACTTAAAAAAACCTTTATAAATACCGCAATCCCTTCAATTAGAATTTTAAACAATAACTCACCTGAATTTCTTAGAAAATTTCATAAAATATTAATTCTATTAGACAAATTTGGTGAAAGAAAATTTGCATTTGCCAATGATGACATTATTCCCAAATCTGATAAGAAGGGAATATCCATCCATTATTATTTTCGTTTCTACTTTCTAAGATTAATATAGGGAAAAACTTACAAGTTATTTTTAGAAAATACTAATTAGAATTAATGGAAAATGAAATATTTGTTTGAATCGACAAAAGAAAAAAAAAGAAAATTCTGACGCATGCTAGTAGCCACTCACTGTGCTACAAAACGAATGCAGTTAATTGTTAATCATTTATCTTATTGTAGGTGGTAATAAATATAGAATTTACTTTAATATAATTTTATACAATATATAAAGCTTGAATTTTTGTTGGTTTAAAATATTTTACTAAAAGCAAATTTTTAGAGAAATAAAAAATTTTAATATAAATTTTTGTTTAAATAACGGTTAAATTAATTTGTAAATATTCAAAATAATAGCGGGGTTTTGTAGTTTATTGAGATTTGATTAGACGGAACATTTTTCTCAGGAAGCCACTAAGTCTGAACCAAATTCTCACCTTAACTTTCAAGTTAATTAAACAATTTGTATTTCCTAAATAACATCGTCTGTAAACCCTCATATATCCGTATTCGTTTGTTTATTTGACATCCACTCATATCTGTTTCTCTAAAAAATATTTTGCACTTCATTTTATTTTTAAAATTTTTGTTAAATTATACATTTTTATTTTTTTAAAATTTTTTTTTGTAAATTTTTTTGTAAATTTTTTTATTTCAATATGTACAAACTGTTGGGGTTAGTACAAAAACCAAAAATATATAGATGAAAGGAAGGCATAACAAAAATGTTTCAAATCAATAAAAGTACAAAATTAATTAAAATTTACCATAAATTAAAAATCAATATTGAACGGGGAAACGTGTATGGTTAAATGTCAAATTGAAAGACAAATTCAGAAATTACAATAAAAATTTAATGAAAGGTTTACAGGGAAAGTTATAACGAAAAAACAAATCAATTAAAATGAATTAATCCATAATGGGAAGTCCGAGCTAATGGGAAGCCGGAGCTCATGAGAAACCCAAGCGCTGAAGGAAATCCAAAGCGTAGTGAGACCCGATCCATTAGATAAGGCAGGGAATTCACCCGAGCGCAAATTTAGCACAAACAAATTAAAGTAATTTAAAAATACTCAAAATGTTTACCTAAGATTCCCGAGAGAAAATTGTTTGCAATAATCATAATTCTGTAGATAATTGTCCTTTCAGAAAACGTATAAAAAGAGAACTCAAAAACTGACAAGGCACCAGTTGATGAAGGAAACAAGAGAGAAGTTTGGCGAATAAGGCAATCAGTGATCTGAGGACGAAATCCAGTAATTGAAAGTAAATTTTAACTCTCGTACTGGAAAAGATGATTGCCCCTTGGGTTGTCTACCTTAGCGAGCGATATTTATTTAGAGAGAAAGATGCAAATCTAGTGACGAATTGTAATTTTGATTGAAGTTTAATAAAGTTATTTTGTGTTGGGTTTCGATTCAATTGTTTAAATAAGAACACGGGAAGTTAGAGAAAACCGACTTGAAAAATAATCACCCAACAAAACCCAACATTGTTCCTTTTCATGGAAAAATCTTTTCTGTAAATACAAAATCAATCTCAAATTCCGCATTTTTTCCATCCAAATTTTTGTTACTATTTGAACATTTGAAACAATTACCTAAATTTATTAAAATTTATTGAACATTTAAAATAATTAACGAAATTTTTATACCACAATCGCATATGAAAAGACTAATATTTAAATAAATTTAATCAAATTTGCTTAAAATAAAATAAATTAGTGAAATATAAAATAATATTACAGTGCTATTTATAGTTATAAATTTATTATTCAAAATTATAAATTTAATTTTTAAAAATATGGAAAACATTAAAATACATGTGAAAATATTATATAATAAAAACAAAGAAATATATTTTGATAATTTTTTAATCAAATCACAAGCTCTCTTCTCAATGCTTTTTCTTGCCACCTTCGCATAAATCTCCAAAGCTCATGGCACTGTTCAACATAAAAATTATTCTCAGATAAAATATTTGATAAACTTTCTCAACAGTTATTTCATTATTGGATGCTTTCAAGGCTCTGAACTTTGATTTAACCATACTAAAAAATTCCTCAATAGAATTAAGTTGAGGCGACCATGGCGGTGATTATTCTTTACTTATTCTATGCCTACTTAAGGCTTCAACCACAACCACATTATCCATAATCAATGTATGATTAGGATGCATAGCAAAATACTGTCAATAAAAGACATAAGTAACTCTGCATTATAAGAACCTGATTTATACTCGAATGCAAAGGAACCATTAATGTTAATAGTGCAAGGCAAGGTTTTATTAATGTTACGATTGCCAGGTACCTTAATAAACGCTTTCTCATTAACATAAATGTACCCACAATAATTGTAAAATCGATATTCATTCAAAAAAACTAGTTTTTCCGGTGGTAATCTAACAATTTAGCTGCGTAAATTACTATTTTGTCCAAATTGTCAGATGAATTACGCTCTCCCGCCCAAGAGTGAGTCGTTTTCTGGTAAAATTCAGTTTCTTCAATGAGCAAACCACCATTGTCTATGACAAAACAACACATGTTTTCTCTGCTACTATGGAAGCCATTTCTGACTGCAAAAGTTCGTTGTTACATGCAACAGCATTAAACCACACTTTTTTTTGGATCAGATAGGATTGAGTTTTTTCTATCCAAGGTTTCTTTCCTTTTTTGTGTTGATAAAACATAACCAATCTCGTCTTGTTGCTTGTTTAACATATTTCTGACCGAATTAATGCTTAATCCAACTGCAGAAGCGATATCCTTAACCGAAGGCTTATTTGCATAGTTGGCCATATTAATGACTTAATTGTGAATCTCAATAGTTAATTTAATACGTATTTTTCGTTCCTTTATAAGGGTATTTTTTTCAACCTAAAAATAAAATTTATAACTTTGGAATTAATTATAATGCATTTTGTTTGAATAGATTTTAATTTATAATCAATATTATTAGTATTATTTAATTATATTATTAAATGTTGGAAATAATTTTGTATTACTTCATTGGGAGTTTTCCAAAATCCAATCAAGAGGACGTTTTGGATTATTATAATGTACAAAATTATTTCATTGATGCGGCAAGCTTTTTTGAGTATCCAATCCTATTCATGCAATGTAACAGCGTCCCTAAAATTCCAAAGCGGGAAGTCAAATCTTTAAGTGATTCGAAGAAAATCTATTTGAAAGAAGCGGCATTTATTTCTCACACAGACAGCGAAACCGAAGGACATGTTCCTCCGCAGTCAATTTTAGACGACCCTTACTTACAAAAGAAATGATGTATTTGTATGAAATATCGTCTCATAAACTAGGATCATTTGGATATACGATGATCATTTGTCATTTGATTGACAATGTCGATTGGCTAACCTCGTTTTATAACAAATACATAGATCAAAATAATAAAGCTCTCATAGCAGTCATGGACATTGTATATCGGTTAGAATTCAGTTTGTTTTATTTCGACAAGTATACGTTTTATTATCTCATAGATATCAAACAAAATAAAAATATATAAATTATTAAGGACCCATAACTTAGATTCAAAAGAAAAACAAAAAATATAATTATAATAGTAGAATGTAAACTTACCGCCCCAAACAAGATTTCCCAATTATAAATCCTATTTTTTCCAAATATTAATTTTTAACATCTATTATTTGTAGAATATGAATCGCCATACTTTGTTTGCTATAAATTTAAATTTTCATAGAAATTGGCCAAGAATTTAATAAATTTAATAAGACTCATCGAATTTGAATAAGCTACTAACAACCTAGTCAGTAAACTACCATGTATTTAAAATTTTAAATAGGTGTCATGCAAATGATATGAGTCTTATTGCAACCATTGCAAAAATGTTCCATTTATAAGACATAGAGAACCAAAAATCGGAACCAAAGTTGATGTTTTAAACATGGTATTTTATAATTAACAAAAAAAATCAATAAAAATACAACTATGACCAAATTAACTAAATTATGCATAGAAGAAAAAACAACAATCTCAACAAAAGCAGAAATACTGGATTGAGAGTTATTCCATGTCATTGGTAGTTTACATGAGGATTCGTTTTTTATGACTGCATGATGGAATTTAACTTAAATTATTTAAGAAATTATTGAAGTTATTTTTTTGTTATTTAGAAGGTGAGAAGACATAGCTTACGAGCTAGATGTTAACAAAAATACTACAAGCGCATGGGGAGGTTTAGTTAGAGAAGCAGTTTCTACTTTCTTAAGTGAAAACAGTTTATTTGGTGGTTATAATTTTATTAATTTTAAAATACCGTGTTTTGAATAGGTACTCTTTTTACTCTCTCTATATTAACTTGGGATTGAACTGGAATTTGGCAAGTAGATTCGTTGTCGAGAACACTATCTATCAAAATTTCAGATCGATCCGATAATGGAAAGTGGTTTAATTTAAAAAATAGTGATATGTCAAATCTAGTGTTATTTCCTTATTTCAATATAAATTCTTATCAATTCATTAACTTTGCATTAAAGAGATAACGTAATTATATCTAAATTATGTTGAAATTAAGAGAGCGAAACATTGGGAGTTTCAAAAACCATTTTTATGGTTGATTTTTTTATAAAAATTGATAAACATTTTTAGTTGATAAATTTATTTTCATTCATAGAAACTATTTTTTATGGAAAAATCTAATTATTAAAAAAACTAGTAATAAAATTATTAACTATTTAAAATAAATTTAGATTGAAATATTTATAAGCATGTATTAGTTGCATTAATAACATTACAATCGGAGAAGTCTAAATTCATAATTAATTTTCCAAATAATATTAATTCCAATAAAACAAATTATTATTGAAGTATTAAAACAAATATATTGAGACTCAAATTCCAATAATTTCTAACAGCCGTGATTCAATACAAATATATCCATAACTAACCAAACTGGTTTTATAAAAATTATTCTTTTGAAATAAATATTGAATTCTGCATTTTTTTTTGTTTCCCGGGATTTCTAGGTAAATATTTTAGGGTATTCAAATTATCTTAATCTGTTTACCATAAATTGGCGTTCGAAATATTCCCTCTCTTATCTGATCGATCGGATCTCATTGCGCTTCAGATTTTTTCAGCGCTCGGGCTTCCCATTACAGATTACTCAATTTTAATTAATTTGC